>CM060637.1:760000-767500 GCA_030578275.1 Meda fulgida
CACGCTGAGATTGGCCAACACGTCCCTGGAGCGCTTCCTCTCGCTGCGATTGGCCCAGTTCCTGGAGGGGGTGGCCCGCGTTCTCTCAGCGTCCCCTGAAGACGTGGTGGTGTTCAACGTCCAGGACGACACCGATGTCAACGCCGGGATCCTGAACGTCAGCCTGTCCGTGGCCCTGCCGGTCGAGGGGTCGCGGGGTTATGGGATCACGACCCGGCTGGGCGAGTTCTTTGGGTCGGAGGAGCTTCAGGAGCGCTTGTATCTGAACCGGAGTCTCCTGGCCCAGATCTCCTCGCAGGAGGTGCTCCCGTTCGACGACAACATCTGCCTGCGCGAGCCGTGCGAGAACTACATGAAGTGTGTGTCCGTGCTTAAGTTCGACAGCCTGGCACCGTTCGTGGCGTCGGACACCATCTTGTTCCGGCCGATCCACCCGATCGCGGGGCTGCGGTGCCGCTGTCCAATCGGCTTCACCGGAGACTACTGCGAGACGGAGATCGACCTGTGTTACGCTAAACCTTGCGGCGCTAACGGCGTCTGCCATGGACACGAGGGCGGCTTCACCTGCGAGTGTCTCCATGACTACACAGGTGAGAGGGGCGGAGCCTCTGCTAACACACACACCTCTCTCAGGCCTGGTCCACACTAATACGTTTTAGTTTGAAAAGACATATTTTCCTGTCCTTTCACACTGAGACGTCGTTTTTATTAATGAAAAAGTAGCTTTTTAAAAACGCTCTCCAAAAGTGAACCATGGAAATTAACCGATTCATTAGAGTGAATCGTCCAAATGAACAGATTAATTATAATGAGTCAACCAAATGAACAGATTCATTACAATGAATCATCCAAATGAAGCGATTTATTAAAGTGAATCATCCAAATGAACAGATTCATTATAATGAATCATCCAAATGAACAGATTCATTACAATGAATCATCCAAATGAACCGATTCATTAAGGTGAATCATCCAAATGTTGATTTATTATTATGAATCATCCATAATAATCAGGTGAGATGTTATAATCAGAGATGTTATGATCAGATATATTATGAGATGAGAGATGATAATCGGGTGTTACGATCAGAAACGGGATGTGATAATCAAATGAGATGTTATGATTAGAGATTGGGTATGATATTCATATAAAATGTGATGAGGTATAATAATTTAAGATAATCAGAGATTAGATATTATGATCAGGGATGAGATGAAATGAAGCAGGATTGCATGCAATGATTAGAAATGTTATGATCAGAGATTAAATGTTATGATCAGATGATATGTAATGATCAGATGAGATGTTATGATAAGATGAGATGTTATGATCAGATAAGATCTTATGATCAGATAAGATCTTATGATCAGATGAGATCTTATGATGATGCAGATGAGATCTTACGATGATGCAGATGTTATGATCAGATGAGATCTTATGATGATGCAGATGTTATGATCAGATGAGATCTTATGATGATGCAGATGTTATGATCCGATGCAGCTGTTATGATCAGATGTTCTGATCAGATGAGATGTTATGATCAGATGAGATGATCAGATCAGATGTTATGATCAGATGAGATGAGATGATCAGATCAGATGTTCTGATCAGATGATATGTTATGATCAGATGAGATGATCAGATCAGATGTTATGATCAGATGAGATGATCAGATGTTATGATCAGATGAGATGATCAGATCAGATGATATGAGATGATCAGATGAGATGAGATGATCAGATGAGATGTTATGATCAGATGAGATGATCAGATCAGATGTTATGATCAGATGAGATGACATGATCAGATCAGATGTTATGATCAGATGATATGAGATGATCAGATGAGATGTTATGATCAGATGAGATGATCAGATCAGATGTTATGATCAGATGTTATGATCAGATGTTATGATCAGATGTTATGATCAGATGTTATGATCAGATGAGATGATGAGATGAGATGATCCGATCAGATGTTATGATCAGATCTTATGATGATGCAGATGTTATGATCAGATCTTATGATGATGCAGATGTTATGATCCGATGCAGATGTTATGATCAGATCTTATGATGATGCAGATGTTATGATCAGATCTTATGATGATGCAGATGTTATGATCCGATGCAGATGTTATGATCAGATGTTCTGATCAGATGAGATGTCATGATCAGATGAGATGATCAGATCAGATGTTATGATCAG
Source organism: Meda fulgida (assembly GCA_030578275.1). NCBI lineage: Eukaryota > Metazoa > Chordata > Actinopteri > Cypriniformes > Leuciscidae > Meda > Meda fulgida. The sequence continues at coordinate 762,213 of CM060637.1, forward strand.
ATGAGATGAGATGATCAGATCAGATGTTCTGATCAGATGATATGTTATGATCAGATGAGATGATCAGATCAGATGTTATGATCAGATGAGATGAGATGATCAGATCAGATGTTCTGATCAGATGATATGAGATGATCAGATGAGATGTTATGATCAGATGAGATGATCAGATCAGATGTTATGATCAGATGAGATGAGATGATCAGATCAGATGTTATGATCAGATGATATGATCAGATCAGATGTTATGATCAGATGATATGATCAGATGAGATGATGAGATGAGATGATCAGATCAGATGTTATGATCAGATGTTATGATCAGATGAGATGATGAGATGAGATGATCAGATCAGATGTTATGATCAGATCTTATGATGATGCAGATGTTATGATCAGATCTTATGATGATGCAGATGTTATGATCAGATCAGATGTTATGATCAGATGTTATGATCAGATGAGATGTTATGATCAGATGTTATGATCAGATGAGATGTTATGATGATGCAGATGTTGTGATCAGATGTTATGATGATGCAGATGAGATGTTATGATCAGATGTGATGTTATGATGATGCAGATGTTATGATCAGATGTTGTGACCAGATGAGATGTTAGGATCAGATGAGATGTTATGATCAGATGAGATCTTATGATGATGCAGATGTTATGATCAGATGAGATCTTATGATGATGCAGATGTTATGATCAGATGAGATGATCAGATGAGATGATCAGATGAGATAATATGATCAGATGAGATGATCAGATGAGATGATGAGATGAGATGATCAGATGAGATGTTATGATGATGATGATGTTTACGGGGCGGCAGTGGCTCAGTGGTTCATGTGGGTTGTCTACAAATCGGAAGGTTGGTGGTTCAATCCTCGGTTCCACCTGACCAAGTGTCGAGGTGTCCATGAGCAAGACACCTAACCCCCGCTGCTCCCGACGAGCTGGATGGCGCCTTGTATGGCTGACGCTGTCGGTGTATGAATGAGTGTGTGAATGGGTGAATGTGAGGCAATATGTAAAGCGCTTTGGTTGCCCAGTCGGTCTGTGAAAGCGCTATATGAATGCAGTCCATTTACCATTTACCATGATGCAGATGTTACGATCAGATGAGATGATCAGATAAGATGAGATGATCAGATGTGATGTTATGATGATGCAGATGTTATGATGAGATATGATGTAGATGTTATGATCAGATATTATGATCAGATGAGATGATCAGATGAGATGAGATGATGTGATGTTATTATGATGCAGATGTTATGATCAGATGAGATGTTATGATCAGAAGAGATGTTATGATGATGCAGATATTATGATCAGATGTTATGATCAGATGAGATGATCATATGAGATGATCATATGAGATGTGATGATCAGATGAGATGATCAGATGAGATGAGATGATCAGATGAGATGATCAGATGAGATGAGATGATCAGATGAGATGATCAGATGAGATGTTATGATGATGCAGATGAGATGATCAGATGTTATGATCAGATGAGATGTTATGATCAGATGAGATGATCAGATGTTATGAGCAGATGAGATGTTATGATCAGATGAGATGATGAGATGAGATGATCAGATGATATGTTATGATCAGATGTTATGATCAGATGAGATGTTGTGATTAGATGAGATGTTATGATCAGATGTTATGATCAGATGAGATGAGATGATCAGATGAGATTATCAGATGAGATGTTATGATCAGATGAAATGTTATGATGATGCAGATGTTATGATCAGATGTTATGATGATGCAGATGTTATGATCAGATGTTATGATGATGCAGATGTTATGATCAGATGAGATGTTATGATCAGATGAGATGTTATGATGATGCAGATGTTATGATCAGATGAGATCTTATGATGATGCAGATGTTATGATCAAATGTTATGATCAGATGAAATGTTATGATCAGATGTTATGATCAGATGTTATGATCAGATGTTATGATCAGATGAGATGTTATGATGATGCAGATGTTATGATGATGCAGATGTTATGATCAGATGAGATGTTATGATGATGCAGATGTTATGATCAGATGTTATGATCAGATGAGATGATCAGATGAGGTGATCAGAGATGTTCAGATGAGATGTTATGATCAGATTAGATGTTATGATGATGCAGATGTTATGATCAGATGTTATGGTCAGATGAGATGTTATGATCAGATGAGATGTTATGATCAGATGAGATGTTATGATGATGCAGATGTTATGATCAGATGAGATGTTATGATCAGATGAGATGATCAGATGAGATGATCAGATGAGATGATCAGATGAGATGAAATGTTATGATGATGCAGATGTTATGATCAGATGTTATGATGATGCAGATGTTATGATCAGATGTTATGATGATGCAGATGTTATGATCAGATGAGATGTTATGATCAGATGAGATGTTATGATGATGCAGATGTTATGATCAGATGAGATGTTATGATCAGATGAGATCTTATGATGATGCAGATGTTATGATCAAATGTTATGATCAGATGAAATGTTATGATCAGATGTTATGATCAGATGAGATGTTATGATCAGACGAGATGTTATGATCAGATGAGATGTTATGATGATGCAGATGTTATGATCAGACGAGATGTTATGATCAGATGAGATGATCAGATGAGATGATCAGATGAGATGATCAGATGAGATGTTATGATCAGATGAGATGATCAGATGAGATGAGATGATCAGATGAGATGAGATGATCAGATGAGATGTTATGATGATGCAGATGTTATGATCAGATGAGATGTTATGATTCAGATGTTATGATCAGATGAGATGTTATGATCAGATGAGATGATCAGATGAGATGATCAGATGAGATGTTATGATGATGCAGATGTTATGATCAGATGTTATGATGATGCAGATGTTATGATCAGATGAGATGTTATGATCAGATGAGATGTTATGATGATGCAGATGTTATGATCAGATGTTATGATCAGATGTTATGATCAGATGAGATCTTATGATGATGCAGATGTTATGATCAAATGTTATGATCAGATGAAATGTTATGATCAGATGAGATGATCAGATAAGATGTTATGATCAGATGAGATGTTATGATGATGCAGATGTTATGATCAGATGAGATGTTATGATCAGATGAGATGATCAGATGAGATGATCAGATGAGATGTTATGATCAGATGTTATGATCAGATGAGATGTTATGATGATGCAGATGTTATGATCAGATGAGATGATCAGATGAGATGATCAGATGAGATGATCAGATGAGATGTTATGATCAGATGTTATGATCAGATGAGATGATCAGATGAGATGATCAGATGAGATGATCAGATGAGATGAGATGATCAGATGAGATGTTATGATGATGCAGATGTTATGACCAGATGAGATGTTATGATTCAGATGTTATGATCAGATGAGATGATCAGATGAGATGAGATGATCAGATGAGATGAGATGATCAGATGAGATGTTATGATGATGCAGATGTTATGATCAGATGAGATGTTATGATCAGATGAGATCTTATGATGATGCAGATGTTATGATCAGATGAGATGATCAGATGAGATGAGATGATCAGATGAGATGTTATGATGATGCAGATGTTATGACCAGATGAGATGTTATGATTCAGATGTTATGATCAGATGAGATGATCAGATGAGATGAGATGATCAGATGAGATGAGATGATCAGATGAGATGTTATGATGATGCAGATGTTATGATCAGATGAGATGTTATGATCAGATGAGATCTTATGATGATGCAGATGTTATGATCAGATGAGATCTTATGATGATGCAGATGTTATGATCAGATGAGATGTTATGATCAGATGAGATGATCAGATGAGATGAGATGATCAGATGAGATGTTATGATGATGAAGATGATTACGGGGCGGCAGTGGTTCAGTGGTTCATGTGGGTTGTCTACAAATCGGAAGGTTGGTGGTTCAATCCTCGGTTCCACCTGACCAAGTGTCGAGGTGTCCATGAGCAAGACACCTAACCCCCGCTGCTCCCGACGAGCTGGATGGCGCCTCGTATGGCTGACACCGCCGTCGGTGTATGAATGAGTGTGTGAATGGGTGAATGTGAGGCAATATGTAAAGCGCTTTGGTTGCCCAGTGGGTCTGTGAAAGCTATGATCAGATGGTATGTTCAGATAAGATTAGATGATCAGATATGATGTTATGGTGATGCAGATGTTATGATCAGATGTTATGATCACATGAGATGTTATGATCAGATGTTATGATCACATGAGATGTTATGATCAGATGTTATGATCAGATGAGATGTTATGATCAGATGTTATGATCAGATGAGATGATCAGATGTGATGTTATGATGATGCAGATGTTATGATCAGATGTTATGATCAGATGAGATGTTATGATCAGAAGAGATGTTATGATGATGCAGATATTATGATCAGATGTTATGATCAGATGAGATGATCATATGAGATGATCAGATGAGATGTAATGATCAGATGAGATGATCAGATGAGATGATCAGATGAGATGAGATGATCAGATGAGATGTTATGATGATGCAGATGAGATGATCAGATGTTATGATCAGATGAGATGTTATGATCAGATGATATGATGAGATTAGATGATCAGATGAGATGATCAGATGATATGTTATGATCAGATGAGATGTTATGATCAGATGAGATGTTATGATCAGATGAGATGTTATGATCAGATGAGATGATGAGATGAGATGATCAGATGATATGTTATGATCAGATGTTATGATCAGATGAGATGTTATGATTAGATGAGATGTTATGATCAGGTGTTATGATCAGATGAGATGAGATTATCAGATGAGGTTATCAGATGAGATGTTATGATCAGATGAAATGTTATGATGATGCAGATGTTATGATCAGATGTTATGATGATGCAGATGTTATGATCAGATGTTATGATCAGATGAGATGTTATGATCAGATGAGATGTTATGATCAGATGAGATGTTATGATGATGCAGATGTTATGATCAGATGAGATGTTATGATGATGCAGATGTTATGATCAGATGAGATGAGAGTATCAGATGAGATGTTATGATCAGATGAGATGAGAGGATCAGATGAGATGTTATGATTATGCAGATGTTATGATCAGATGAGATGTTATGATTAGATGAGATGTTATGATGATGCAGATGAACAGTCTGCTTAGCTCACATAATCAGTTATTGCTGATGTTCCTCGTTTT
>CM060637.1:770000-772500 GCA_030578275.1 Meda fulgida
AATGGACTTCAATGGGGTCCAAACGGTTCAAGGTCCAGATGAGCATTTCAGTGCAGCTTCAAAGGGCTTTAAACGACACCAGACGATGAATAAGGGTCTTATCTAGCGAAACCAGCGTCATTTCAAAAATAAATAAAAAGTTTAAGTTTTATAAGCACAAACGCTCGCCTCGCTCTGTTCTGTGATGCGCGGTCGTGACGTCACGTAATACGCAATTGAAAAGGTCACGCGTGGCGTATGTGCGAGTCAGTGTTTACAAGTTGAACGTGCAAACAAAGTCAAACGCCGTTTAGAAAAAAAGGAAGTTAAAAGGTAAAACAACGATGTCGGGCGATTTTGAGCTTCGAGGAGAAGATGAGATGCAGTTTTACGCCTTTCTGAACCGGAACACACAGAGGAGAAGCGTGACCTTTTCAGCGTAACTGCGTATTACGTGACGTCACGAACGCGCATCACAGAACAGAGCAAGGCGAGCGTTTGTGCTTATAAAACTTAAACTTTATTTATTTATTTGTGAAATGACGATGGTTTCGCTAGATAAGACCCTTATTCATCGTCTGGTGTCGTTTAAAGCCCTTTGAAGCTGCACTGAAACGCTCATCTGGACCTTGAACCGTTTGGACCCCATTGAAGTCCATTATATGGAGAAAAATCCTGGAATGTTTTCATCAAAAACCTTCATTTCTTTTCGACTGAAGAAAGAAAGACATGGACATCTTGGATGACATGGGGGTGAGTAAATTACCAGCAAAAGTTTTTTTTAAAGTGAAACAATCCTTTAATGTGCAGCTTGTCAGTGCAGCGGCTGACCGGTAGTAAACGCTCCATCTGAACACCAGAGGGTGAAGCTGAATAAACAGAAGACTGAAATGCTTTGATTGATTAAACATGACTTAGAAACACACGCCTGCCTAATTCTGTGTCAGAAGCGCATCATCTCACGAATGATGCTCATCTGTCGTTATGAAGTGAGTTTGGAGTAAAAGCATGTTATTAAATGTTGTCTTTTGTTGGACAAGAGGTTCATAAATGCGTCTCATGTCTGGAAAGTTTGCTTTTTGCACCTCTCGTTTCTCAGGAGCTAGTTTGAGGATAGTGGTCCTGACAGAAGTGTGTGTGTGGCTAACTTGAACTGTTCGTGTGTGTCCGCAGGTGAGCGGTGTGAGATCTCCGCGCGCTCGGGCCGCTGCGCTGCCGGCGTGTGTAAGAACGGCGGGGCGTGTCTGAACCTGCTGGTGGGCGGCTTCAGGTGCGAGTGTCCGAGCGGAGGCTTCGAGAAGCCCTTCTGCCTCATGAGCTCCAGGAACTTCCCGCCGCACTCCTTCCTCACATTCAAGGGCCTGCGCCAGCGCTTCCACTTCACGCTCTCGCTCGCGTGAGTATCAAGCGATCGCACCCTGTGCTGGGGACGTCACGCTGAAAAGTGATGCATTACAATGTTGCGTTACTCCCTTAAAAAGTAAATAATTGCAAAATACTTAATGCGTTACGTTACTTTTTCTCACCTGGTCTGGGCTTTTTATAACAAAAAAGTGCTATTTTTGGGAAAATGTAAAGACCCTTTCACACCAAATTTGTAATAATAATCCTCAGATTTAAGAAAGTGCAGATTCACGCGTGTCCAGTAGAGGGCGCCGCTCAAACACACCTTTCAACTTTCAACACTTCTGCAATAAAAACATGAAGTCATTTTTAGTAGTCAATATAAAGTACATTGGTCAATAAAGAGAGATTAAATGCATAAACATATTTTTTTTGTAATAATTAATTATTTGAAGTCAGATTTTTCATTTGACTGATTTTTTATTTTGAGGAATAGTGAATCTTTTTTGTGCATTGAGATGAGTAAATGCACTCTCACATTTAGTCTAGAACTACAATAACCATCATGTTCAAACACACACACACACACACACACACACACACACACACACACACACACACACACACACTCAGGAGAGCTGTCACTCAATAAATGGGAAAACAAAGTAACTTGCGTTACTTGTTTGAAAAAGTAATTCAGATATTTTGTTGTAAATTTTAAAAAGTAATCTGATTACGTAACTTGTAATGCGTTTCACACGACACTGATTGGATCCTGTTTCAGAGTGTGTGTTCTCCAGCACAAACACTGCTGTGTGTGAATGAACGGCCGGAACACATTAAGAGTTTGCCGTCAGTAGAGCGGTGTCGTGTTAGCGGCCGCTGAGTTAATAACTGAGGATCTTTACAACGGAAGTGAATCAATCAAAACTAACTTTATCTGGACTATAACTGTATTCTAGATCTGCTGTAAAGCCAAACACTCTCTGCCACTGTAATCTCCTGTTATCACTGTGAAGCCTAATAATCTCTGCCACTGTAATCTCCTGTTATCACTGGGAAGCCTAATAATCTCTGCCACTGTAGTCTCCTGTTATCACTGGGAAGCCTAATAATCTCTGCCACTGTAATCTCCTGTTATCACTGGGAAGCCTAATAATCTCTGCCACTGTAATCT
>CM060637.1:777500-780000 GCA_030578275.1 Meda fulgida
CCCCTATCCGCCAGGCTAAGTCCACTAATTCCCCTATCCTCCAGGCTAAGTCCACTAATTCCCCTATCCGCCAGGCTAAGTTCACTACTGCCTCTATCCGCCAGGCTAAGTCCACTAATTCCCCTATCCGCCAGGCTAAGTCCACTACTGCCCCTATCCGCCAGGCTAAGTCCACTACTGCCCCTATCCGCCAGGCTAAGTCCACTACTGCCCCTATCCGCCAGGCTAAGTCCACTACTGCCCCTATCCGCCAGGCTAAGTCCACTACTGCCCCTATCCGCCAGGCTAAGTTCACTACTGCCTCTATCCGCCAGGCTAAGTCCACTAATTCCCCTATCCTCCAGGCTAAGTCCACTAATTCCCCTATCCGCCAGGCTAAGTCCACTACTGCCCCTATCCGGCAGGCTAAGTCCACTACTGCCCCTATCCGCCAGGCTAAGTCCACTACTGCCCCTATCCACCAGGCTAAGTCCACTACTGCCTCTATCCGCCAGGCTAAGTCCACTAATTCCCCTATCCGCCAGGCTAAGTCCACTACTGCCCCTATCCGCCAGGCTAAGTCCACTAATTCCCCTATCCTCCAGGCTAAGTCCACTAATTCCCCTATCCGCCAGGCTAAGTCCACTACTGCCCCTATCCGCCAGGCTAAGTCCACTAATTCCCCTATCCTCCAGGCTAAGTCCACTAATTCCCCTATCCGCCAGGCTAAGTTCACTACTGCCTCTATCCGCCAGGCTAAGTCCACTAATTCCCCCATCCGCCAGGCTAAGTCCACTACTGCCCCTATCCGCCAGGCTAAGTCCACTACTGCCCCTATCCGCCAGGCTAAGTCCACTACTGCCCCTATCCGCCAGGCTAAGTCCACTACTGCCCCTATCCGCCAGGCTAAGTTCACTACTGCCTCTATCCGCCAGGCTAAGTCCACTAATTCCCCTATCCTCCAGGCTAAGTCCACTAATTCCCCTATCCGCCAGGCTAAGTCCACTACTGCCCCTATCCGGCAGGCTAAGTCCACTACTGCCCCTATCCGCCAGGCTAAGTCCACTACTGCCCCTATCCACCAGGCTAAGACCACTACTGCCTCTATCCGCCAGGCTAAGTCCACTAATTCCCCTATCCGCCAGGCTAAGTCCACTACTGCCCCTATCCGCCAGGCTAAGTCCACTAATTCCCCTATCCTCCAGGCTAAGTCCACTAATTCCCCTATCCGCCAGGCTAAGTCCACTACTGCCCCTATCCACCAGGCTAAGTCCACTACTGCCTCTATCCGCCAGGCTAAGTCCACTAATTCCCCTATCCGCCAGGCTAAGTCCACTACTGCCCCTATCCGCCAGGCTAAGTCCACTAATTCCCCTATCCTCCAGGCTAAGTCCACTAATTCCCCTATCCGCCAGGCTAAGTCCACTACTGCCCCTATCCGCCAGGCTAAGTCCACTAATTCCCCTATCCTCCAGGCTAAGTCCACTAATTCCCCTATCCGCCAGGCTAAGTTCACTACTGCCTCTATCCGCCAGGCTAAGTCCACTAATTCCCCTATCCGCCAGGCTAAGTCCACTACTGCCCCTATCCGCCAGGCTAAGTCCACTACTGCCCCTATCCGCCAGGCTAAGTCCACTACTGCCCCTATCCGCCAGGCTAAGTCCACTACTGCCCCTATCCGCCAGGCTAAGTTCACTACTGCCTCTATCCGCCAGGCTAAGTCCACTAATTCCCCTATCCTCCAGGCTAAGTCCACTAATTCCCCTATCCGCCAGGCTAAGTCCACTACTGCCCCTATCCGGCAGGCTAAGTCCACTACTGCCCCTATCCGCCAGGCTAAGTCCACTACTGCCCCTATCCACCAGGCTAAGTCCACTACTGCCTCTATCCGCCAGGCTAAGTCCACTAATTCCCCTATCCGCCAGGCTAAGTCCACTACTGCCCCTATCCGCCAGGCTAAGTCCACTAATTCCCCTATCCTCCAGGCTAAGTCCACTAATTCCCCTATCCGCCAGGCTAAGTCCACTACTGCCCCTATCCCGCAGGCTAAGTCCACTACTGCCCCATCCACCAGGCTAAGTCCACTACTGCCCCATCCACCAGGCTAAGTCCACTACTGCCCCATCCACCAGGCTAAGTCCACTACTGCCCCATCCACCAGGATAAGTCCACTACTGCCCCATCCACCAGGCTAAGTCCACTACTGCCCCATCCACCAGGCTAAGTCCACTAGGCTAAGTCCACTACTGCCCCATCCACCAGGCTAAGTCCACTACTGCCCCATCCACCAGGCTAAGTCCACTACTGCCCCATCCACCAGGATAAGTCCACTACTGCCCCATCCACCAGGCTAAGTCCACTACTGCCCCATCTACCAGGCTACGTCCACTACTGCCCCATCCACCAGGCTAAGTCCACTACTGTCCCTATCCGCCAGGCTAAGTCCACTACTGCCCCTATCCGCCAGGCTAAGTCCACTACTGCCCCTATCCGCCAGGCTAAGTCCACTAGACTAAGTCCA
>CM060637.1:800000-825000 GCA_030578275.1 Meda fulgida
GCGCCTGATGTCGCTTGTCTGGGATTTGCGCCTGATGTTGTGTGTCTGTGATTAGCGCCTGATGTCGTGTGTCTGGGATTAGCGCCTGATGTCGCTTGTCTGGGATTTGCGCCTGATGTTGTGTGTCTGTGATTAGCGCCTGATTTCGTGTGTCTGTGATTAGCGCCTGATGTCGCGTGTCTGGGATTAGCGCCTGATGTTGTGTGTCTGTGATTAGCGCCTGATGTCGTGTGTCTGGGATTAGCGCCTGATGTCGTGTGTCTGTGATTAGCGCCTGATGTCGCGTGTCTGGGATTAGCGCCTGATGTTGTGTGTCTGTGATTAGCACCTGATGCAGGTGGGCAGTGCCGTCCTCTCGCCGGGCACACGCGGGCACTGGGAGCTGATCCAGCAGACGGAGGGGGGCACGGCAGCACTGCTTCAACAGTTCGAGGAATACACCAACACACTCGCCCAGAACATGAGGAAGACCTACCTGAGCCCCTTCACCATCGTCACGCCCAACATCGGTCAGAACACGTGCACACACACTTCCTCCTGTCAGCAAACAGATGTGCAGAATAAGAGTTTCTGATTGGCTAAAGAACCACAGGCCACGCCCACTGACTCTTTCAGTCAGTAATAGATGTAACATTTCAGTGAAATCTGCCAAAGGTATTAGTGGTATCTTGTGTGATATAGTTTTAGTAGCGCTGCCCTCGCCTAAAAAATGTTCGAGTCGACTAGTAGTCGTTCATTTATGCCATTAGTCGACTAATCGCGGGTTTATATTAATAAGCCATAAATCATAATAATGCGGCTTCTAGGTTAACATTAGAGCGAACAGACTTTTAAAGGTGCTATTGCTCACATGTTCACAGTGATATTAGCCATATTTGAGGTGGATGAATGATAGGCGAACGTTTGGATTTCCTGCCGTTAACGATTTGTCCGCCACAGACTGTGTGATTTCGATTCCGAGTTGTTGTTTTTTCTGCGACTAACCGACTAATTAAATCTTAGTCGACCAAACCTCTTCTAGTAGACTAACGGTTAGTGGACTCTGAGGGGCAGCCCTAAGTTTGAGTGTTTTGGTATTGTATAAGGACTTGTGCATGTGTAATTCCAGTCATCTCCATCGATCGTTTGGAGAAGATGAATTTCGCGGGAGCCAAACTTCCGCGGTATCAGTCTCTGCGCGGGCCACGCCCACTCGACCTGGAGACGGCCGTCACTCTCCCCGACTCCGTCTTCATCCCCGCCCCCGAGGGCAAAGGTCACCGCCACCACAGCGAGCCAATCGCAGAGCCCGGCTGGAACCACACAGCCAATCGGAAGAGGCGGCACCCGGAGGAGCGCGAGCAGGACGCCATCGCTAGCGTGATCATCTTCCACAGCCTAGCGGCGCTGCTACCCGAGCGATACGACACGGACAAGAGGAGCCTGAGGTGAGAGCGGAACAGATGAGTGACAGAGAGACTCACTGATTCACTGATCTAACGCTCTGTGTGTGTGTGTGTGTGTGTGTGTTCAGGGTTCCCAAGCGTCCGGTCATCAACACTCCTGTGGTCAGTATAACGGTTCATGATAACGAGGAGTTACTGCAGCACAATCTGGATAAACCAATCACGGTGCAGTTCCGCCTGGTGACCACTGAGGAGCGCTCTAAACCCATCTGTGTGTTCTGGAACCACTCCATAGTGTGAGTACTTGCACGATTAATACTCATATACTTGCATGATTGTGAGTACTTACAAGACTAATGCTCATATACTTACTATTCTGGGACTTACACAAATAATTCTCATATACTATACGGCTGTGAGTACTTACACAATCAATATTCATGTACTTGCATAATTGTGAGTACTTGCACTATAAATACTCATATATGTGTGTGTGTGTGTGTTTGTGTTTAAATATGTTTAGCAATCACATAGGGACACCCTGTCAGTCATCCAGAACACCTAAAACTGTCTTATTAAACACTTTATGTATAATTTGTAAATATAAGATGTGTGTGTGTGTGTGCAGTACGGGCGGGCCGGGCGGCTGGTCCTCAAAGGGTTGTGAGGTGGTCTTCAGGAACAGCACACACATCAGCTGCCAGTGTTACCACATGACCAGCTTCGCTGTGCTCATGGACATCTCACGCCGAGAGGTGACGCACCCAATCTAACCATAATAACCTGCTTACAACTAAGTCTTGTGTAGTTTTTGATGAAGAGGACTTTCAGGATCATGTACTTCATGTTTACCTCCAGATCTAGTCTTGTTGTATCCTCAGGTCAGATTGAGTTTCTTTATTTGGTGACAACCTGAGAAAACATTGTTTTCTTTAGCCCCAAACCACTGTATGGAAACGTATGTTTACTAGTTACTCCAGAAACTAACTCTACGAACATGTAAAACAGAGATAGATGAAGCTCTTAATCTTTACGCTGAGGAGAAAATCCAACACAACTTTGAGGAGATCAAGAGAAATATGATCATGTATTTCTGTTCAGCAACACAACATCAACACACGGCATACGCTCATAACTTTATTACTGTCTACTTTATATGTACAACAGTTCGATCTAATAACGTATTAGATAGGACTGTTAGACAGATCGTAAACTAATGAACACGGAGAATGTGAGCGCTGTGTGTTCAGTCAAACAACAAGCATGACTTACAGAGTGCCTACTGGCGATGTGAACGCAACCAGGAAAACTTTCCTATGGGAACCATCCTGGCGGCTAGTTCCTATAACTAAGTTCCTATAACTAAGTTCCTATAACTAAGTTCCTATAACTAAGTTCTATAACTAAGTTACTATAACTATCCAGTGCGAAAGCCCCTATAAACCTTATGCACCAGAGAAAGAATATTGTCTTTGAACTTCCGTTTTGCGGTCGCTCTGTATATCTCTATGGCATCGCTGTCGAGGAGTAATTACTGGTGAAGTGGATTTACTTATTGTAGAGTTAACGAAAGTTATCCTGAGCATTGTAATCTTTATCAAAGCATTGTAAAGCAGATGTCTTAAAAAATGTCGACTGGGAATTTTTTTAAACGAGCCATTCATTCATAACTACGCAAGATTGCTGTGAAAATACAGACCAGAAGTCAAAAGACAACGAGCGCAGCGCTGAAAAGGGGCGGGGCTACATAAGGTCTATAGTGTCGGTCCAGATCCGGCCCACATCTGGCACATCTGGAATCCACACGCACCGGATCTGGCCTGACACTATGTTGCTGTCCGGGCACAGATAACCGAATGAAGAGCTGAACAAACGTGTGTCTGTGCTTCAGAACGGAGAGATCCTGCCGGTGAAGCTTATCACGTGGATATCGGTGGGCGTGACGCTGGGCTTCCTCTTCCTCACCATCGCCTTCCTCTCCTGCCTGCGGGCCGCCAGCAGCAACAAGACCAGCATCGTCAACAACGGGGCGTTCGCGCTCCTCATCGCACACCTCATCTTCATCCTGGGCATCAATCAGGCCGATAACCCGGTAACACACGCCTCCTGTGTGTGTGTGTGTGTGTGTGTGTGTGTTTGAGAGTGAGTGTTTTAGTGAGTGAGTGATTATGTGAGTGAGTGAGTGAGTGAGTGAGTGAGTGTTTTAGTGAGTGAGTGAGTGAGTGAGTATTTGAGTGAGTGAGTGTGTGAGTGAGTGAGTGAGTGAGTGTGTGAGTGAGTGAGTGTGTGAGTGAGTGAGTGTGTGTGTGAGTGAGTGAGTGTGTGAGTGAGTGAGTGTGTGAGTGAGTGAGTGTGTGAGTGGGTGAGTGAGTGAGTATTTGAGTGAGTGAGTGAGTGAGTGTGTGAGTGAGTGAGTGTGTGAGTGAGTGAGTGTGTGAGTGAGTGAGGGTGAGTGTGTGAGTGTGTGATTAAGTGAGTGTTTGAGTGAGTGTTTGAGTGAGTGTGTGAGTGAGTGAGTGAGTGTTTGAGTGAGCGTGTGAGTGAGTGTGTGATTAAGTGAGTGTTTGAGTGAGTGAGTGTGTGAGTGTGTGATTAAGTGAGTGAGTGAGTGAGTGTGTGAGTGAGTGAGTGTGTGAGTGAGTGTATGAGTGTGTGAGTGAGAGTGAGTGAGTGAGTGAGTGTGTGAGTGTGTGAGTGTGTGTGAGTGAGTGTGTGAGTGTGAGAGTGAGTGAGTGTGAGTGAGTGTGAGTGAGTGAGTGAGTGAGTGAGTGTGTGAGTGACAGTGTGTGTGTGAGTGAGTGAGTGAGTGAGTGTGTGAGTGTGTGTGTGAGTGAGTGTGTGTGTGAGTGAGTGAGTGAGTGAGTGAGTGACAGTGTGTGAACGTGTGAGTGTGTGAGTGTGTGAGTGTGAGTGTGTGAGTGTGAGTGAGTGAGTGAGTGAGTGAGTGTGTGAGTGTGAGTAAGTGAGTGTGTGAGTGAGTGAGTGACAGTGTGTGTGTGAGTGTGTGAGTGAGTGTGTGAGTGAGTGTGTGAGTGAGTGTGTGAGTGAGTGTGTGAGTGAGTGAGTGTGTGAGTGAGTGAGTGTGTGAGTGAGTGAGTGTGTGATTGAGTGAGTGTGTGAGTGAGTGAGTGAGTGAGTGTGTGAGAGAGTGAGTGACAGTGTGTGTGTGAGTGTGTGAGTGAGTGTGTGAGTGAGTGTGTGAGTGTGTGAGTGTGTGAGTGAGTGAGTGAGTGAGTGTGTGAGTGAGTGAGAGTGAGTGTGTGAGTGTGTGATTAAGTGAGTGTGTGAGTGAGTGAGAGTGTGTGTGTGTGTGTGTGTGTGTGTGTGTGTGTGTGTGTGTGTGTGTGTGGCAGTGCGTGACACAGCTTGTCTCCCTGCAGTTCCTCTGTACAGTGATGGCCATCCTGCTGCACTTCTCCTGGATGTGTGTGTTCTCCTGGCTGTTCCTGGAGGCCCTGCACGTGCACCGCATGAGGAACGAGCTGCGCGACATCAACTTCGGCCCCATGCGCTTCTACTACCTGATCGGCTGGGGCGTCCCCGCCTTCATCACGGGGCTCGCGGTCGGGCTCGACCCCGAGGGGTACGGGAACCCCGACTTCTGCTGGCTCTCGCTCTACGACACACTCATCTGGAGCTTTGCGGGACCCGTCGCGTTCGTCGTGTCCGTGAGTGATTGAAATTTACACACGCCAACCCGCCACATCGGGTTAAAATCAGCTGTGACGGGTAGCGCTGTCTAATCACTAGCAAATTTGGCGTGTTACTCACTTGTTCTTGGAAGTTCTTCTTAATTTCAATAAACGAAAAAACAAAAAACGGTGAGCCACCATCATCCCCAAATCCACATTTTTCATGTCACTTCCTCCTCTGCCCATACGCGGTGACATGTGACCCTGGACCACAAAACCAGTCACGAGGGTAAATTTTTTGGACAATATTTGGCAGAGATACAACTATTGAAAATCTGGAATCTGAAAAAAAATCTAAACATTGAGAAAATCTCCTTTAAAGTTCACTCACAAAAAATTAATGTTTTATATATTTGCGGTAGGAAATTTACATCTTCATGGAACATGATCTTAATATCCTAATGATTTTTGGCATAAAAGAAAAATAATTTGACCCATACGATGTGCTGTTGCTGTTGTCGCTAATATCCCGTGCGACTCGAGGCTGGGTTCGGGATCAGGGTCACATGTACATTCCTAACCCGACAGTGGCATGATAATTAACTAAATAAGTACCTAAATATAAATATGCACATACTAAATAATAATAATAAACAAATACATACCTTATAATAAATAAACTCCAATACAACACTTATTATAGACAAACAGCTACAACAGTGTGTGTGAAAGTGTGTGTGCTTCTCCTTCAGATGAACGTGTTCCTGTACATCATGGCGTCTAGAGCGTTGTGTTCACTCGGACAGAAGAGATCCGCGCCGGCGTGAGTCTCGTTCACACTCAATCATGAAGTGTGTGTGTGTGTGTGTGTGTGTGATGGGTAGGTTTAGGGTTAGTGTAAGGGGATAGAATATACAGTTTGTCCAGTATAAAAACCATTCTGCCTATGGAATTTCCTCACAAGTATAGCAAAACAAACGTGTGTGTGTGTGTGCATGTATGTGTGTGTGTGTGTGTGTGTGTGTGTGTGAGCAGGGCGGGTCTGCGGACGGCGTGTGGCGTGTTGTTCCTGGTGACGGTGACGTGTCTTCTGGCCCTGCTGTCGGTGAACAGCGACATGATTCTGTTCCACTATCTGTTTGCGGGATTCAGCTGCGTTCAGGTACGGTGATGTCATCAGACCTCAATCTGCTTAGCAACGCCCTAGCAACACCCTACCCTTCTGTTCTAATGCAGTCACACGTGTGTTTGTGCTTTCAGGGCCCGTTTATTTTCTTCTTCCGCGTGGTGTTTAATAAAGAAGCCAGAGACGCCATGCGCTACTGCTGCGGGAAGAAGCGACCCGATCACATGATCAAATCCAAACCATCCGTGAGTCACCTGACCATAACACTGAAAACCACTTTATACTGAAAATACAAACTCTCGTATTAAAATAAATAATTTAATAGTATGTAATGCTTCAAATGCTAAAAAAGTGGAAAATTTACTTTTTATAAATTGTTATATTTTTTTTACCTATATCATGCTTATTATTATTGTAGTTATTGTTTGTGTTTCTGTCTGTCAGGCGTTCATCTGTAACGGTAATTATGCGGACGGGCGTCTGTATCACCTGCCGTTCGCGGAGTCGAGTGTGTCACTGAACGGAACCCAGAGCAGCAAAACTCACCAGAACTACATGCCCTTCAGCCTCCGGTACACACACACACACACACACACACACACACACACACACACACACAAATATTTTTTGATATTTGAACAGGAAAGCAAGAAACAAGACTCATTAAAAACTCTTGTTGTGTTTCAGTGGAGACGATGTGAACAGCAGCCACCTGAGTCTGAGTGAACACAACACACTGTTCCCAGACAAACAGCAGATGGACGGTAAACACACACACACACACACACACACACACAAACACACACAGTCTGGTTCACTACCTTTGTGGGGTTTCACACATCACATACCTTTTCAAAAAATATGTTTATTAAACCATTTCCCTCGTGGGGATCCGCCGGCTGCTCCTCACTGTCGGTGATCTCAGGTTTACTCTCCTTTTGGGAACAGTTGGTCAGTGTTAGATAAACCAGCTCACTTTATCCTCCCCGTGTGTGTGTGTGTGTGTGTAGATCACGACTCCGACTCTGACAGCGATCTCTCGGAGCTGGAGGACGATCAGAGCGGCTCGTACGCGTCCACACACTCGTCCGACAGTGAGGAAGACGAGGGCGAGTTCCTGCAGGAGGAATGCTGGGAAAATCTGGCCACCATCAAACCTCATGGTACGACAGAAGCGATTCACGCGATTTGTAGGTTCTGTAAATGAAAAGCTGGACGATAATATACATACATTTTGTGACTAAATAAGAAAAATCACAGTTGAGATTTGCTATATACTATATATCACTTTACGTGAGTGTACTGTATAGATGCAAAAAAATTTGAACATACTTATATATACAACTTTATATGAAAAGATTGACGATAATATAGTTACATTTTGCGATTACATAAAAAATCACAGTTGAGATTTTATATAAAATATATATTGCTTTACGAGAGTGTACTGTATAGATGCGAAAAAAAGTTAGACTTACTTATATATACAACTTTATATGAAAAGCTGGATGATAATATAGTTACATTTTATTCAAGTGCATTTTTGATTTGCCATATAGTATATATTGCTTTACGAGAGTTTACTGTATAGATCCGAAAAAATTTGGACATAATTATATATACAAATTTAGTTACATTTTATAATATAATATAGTTACATTTTGTGACTAAATAAGAAAAATCACAGTTGAGATTTGCTATATACTATATATCGCTTTACGAGAGTTTTACTGTATAGATGCAAAAAAATTTGGACTTATATATACAACTTTATATGAAAAGCTGGATGATAATATAGTTACATTTTGCGACTAAATTAAAAAATCACAGTTGAGATTTGCCATATAGTATATATGGCTTTACGAGAGTTTACTGTATAGGTAGTCTGACGTAGATTCTGTCTGTCAGATGTGTGGGAGGCTGAGACAGGAACAGTGGTGGAGACTCTTCCTAAAGCAGAGGATGCTGGGACGGAAAACCTGCTTCTGCTGCTGCCCAGTTTACCGAACACCAGCGCGCAGCCGCACAAAGGTCTGAGCGAGCCCAAACATTCTTTAGTCCGAATCCAATGACGATTGCGCATTGTAACGTGTGACCGTGACACGCAGGAATCCTGAAGAAGAAGCAGCTGTCGCCCATCGCCGAGAGGAACGCCATCAACCGCGTACACAACCAGCTGTCGGGAGACTCCGCCTCCTCATGCGAGGGTCGAGGGGGCGGGGCCAGGCGGGATCATCCGAACGGGACGTCAGCGAGCGGACCAATGAAAACACTCGACAACGACTCATCTGAATCCGAGTGAGTGATAGCTTTACAGTTTACGACGATATAAACAATATAAATCTAGCAGTTGTGATTTGCTATATAGTATATATAGCTTTACGGGAGTTTACTGTATAGATGCGAACGATGTTGGACATACTTATAAATATCAACTTTATATGAAGAGCTATTAGATTTATAGTTACATTTTGCGACTAAATTAAAAAGATCACAGTTGAGATTTGCTATATAGCATATATGGCTTGTATACGAATAAAGTTGAATATACTTTATATCAAACTTTATATAAAAAGCTGGACGATAATATAGTTCGATTTTGCGAATATAGAGATTTTCTATATTATGAAGAATAACATATGGATATCTTGGATGCAAACGAACAATTTGTTCCCGGGACTTGCTAATACTTCAGCACGTTTTACGAAGGAACGAATTAGTTCAACGTGGCCACGATTTACTAAAATAAGAGAATAAATTTTTTTTTTTTTTTTTTTCGCACGTCACACTATATTTTTACATTTCGAATTTTGATGTTCCTTTTTCTTCTGACATCATCAACCTGTTATTGGTCACCTGACATCATATAGAGACACTTAGCCCGTCCATGGATCAGGTTTCGTTGATACGTGACTGTGATGTGTTTGCAGATGCTAACGACGGTGAGGGAATGAAGAGGCGAGGAACAATCTTCCTGTTTCTGTCCCACTTTGATTTTTCCTACGTTTCACACGACAGCCGATCCTATTCTCCGTGCCAAACGCTCAAGGGAATCGCTCGTTTTTATATTTTTGTTTACATACTTGAAGTGAAGCACTTTTTTATTTCTTTCGTCCTCTCGCCGCATCAAAACAACACTGACTTTTTGTAAATGAGTGAAAATATCAGGGAATTTCCTACGTAAAGCTAAAGGCTAACTGAAGCTAGAGGCTGACTGAAGCAAACTGCTGGACTGAAGCTAAAGGCAAACTGAAGCTAAAGGCTAACTGAAGCTAACTGCTTGACTGAAGCTAAAGGCTAACTGAAGCTAAAGGCTAACTGAAGCTGAAGGCTAACTGAAGCTAAAGGCTAACTGAAGCTAACTGCTTGACTGAAGCTAAAGGCTAACTGAAGCTAAAGGCTAACTGAAGCTAAAGGCTAACTGAAGCTAAAGGCTAACTGAAGCTGAAGGCTAACTGAAGCTAACTGCCGGACTGAAGCTAAAGGCAAACTGAAGTTAAAGGCTAACTGAAGCTAAAGGCTAACTGAAGTTAAAGGCTAACTGAAGCTTACTGCTGGACTGAAGCTAAAGGTTAACTGAAGCTGAAGGGTAACTGAAGCTAAAGGCTAACTGAAGCTAACTGCTGGACTGAAGCTAAAGGCTAACTGAAGCTGAAGGCTAACTGAAGCTGAAGGCTAACTGAAGCTAACTGCTGGACTGAAGCTAAAGGCTAACTGAAGCTAAAGGCTAACTGAAGCTAAAGGCTAACTGAAGCTTAAGGCTAACTGAAGCTGAAGCTAAAGGCTAACTGAAGCTAAAGGCTAACTGAAGCTGAAGGTAAACTGACGCTAAAGGCTAACTGAAGCTAAAGCTGAAGGCTAACTGAAGCTGAAGGCAAACTGAAGCTAAAGGCTAACTGAAGCTGAAGCTAAAGGCTAACTGAAGCTAAAGCTGAAGGGTAACTGAAGCTAAAGGCTAACTGAAGCTAAAGGCTAACTGAAGCTAAAGCTGAAGGCTAACTGAAGCTAAAGGCTAACTGAAGCTAAAGGTTAACTGAAGCTAAAGGCTAACTGAGGCTAACTGCTGGACTGAAGCTAAAGGCTAACTGAAGCTAACTGCTGGCCTGAGTGATAAATGAAGGACTGATTCGGACTCAGCCTTGAACTGACGGCTTCTCCATCAGAGCCAGTCGTACCACTGGAGGAGAACTACACTTTTCATACTCGCTCTTTTTGTACATTTTGGGGACATTTTTATACACACTTTTAAAAAGACTCACATTTAAAACCTTTTGAATGAAAACCTTTTGAATGAAAACCTTTTGAATGAAAACCTTTTGAATGAAAACCTTTTGAATGAAAACCTTTGTATTTTATAGATTAGCAATGGTCTGAAATGTAAATGTAAACATTTGTCGCAGTGTTGTACAGATCTCTAACACGTCACACACAAAAGATTCGTCTCACCCGTCCATATGGAAGCTCGTTTCCGCCACGGAGTAAAAATATTGAAAAACGTAATTGTGAATTTTGTATCTCATGATTAAAAAAAAAAAATTCTCACAACTGTGAGTTTATATCTTGCAATCATGACTAGAAGATAAAAAAGGTAATTTCAACTATATTTTGCAATTCTGACTTTTTTCTCACAATCACGAGTTTATATTTCGCAATTGAGAGTTAGAAACTTATGAGTTATATTTGAGTTTATAATTCTAAGTTTGCTTTTTGTGAATTTTTCTCACAATTTTGACTTTTTTCTCACAATTACAAGTTTATATTTCGCAATTCTTAATTAAAAATCGTAATTGCGAATTTTGTATCATAATTTTGACTTTTTCTCACAACTGTGAGTTTATATCACAATTATGACAAAAAATGTAAAAGGTAATTGCAACTTTATATTTCGCAAGATTTTTTTCTCAATTACGAGTTTATATCTCGCAAATCTGACTAAATTTAAAAAGTAATTGAGACTTATATTTGATCAATTTTTTTTTCAAGTTTATATCTTACGTTTACATTTTTCCCAGAATTGCGAGTTTACATCATGCAATTCTGACTAAAAAATAAAAAGGTAATTTT
Source organism: Meda fulgida (assembly GCA_030578275.1). Classification (NCBI taxonomy): domain Eukaryota; kingdom Metazoa; phylum Chordata; class Actinopteri; order Cypriniformes; family Leuciscidae; genus Meda; species Meda fulgida. Next base: position 811,208 of record CM060637.1, read on the forward strand.
AACTTTTATATCTCAAAATTATTACTTTTTCTCTTACAATTGCGATTTTATATCTCACCCTTCAGACTTTTTTCTCACATCTCAAAAAAAGAAAAAGTCAGAATTGCCTAATTTTTTTTATTCCCTGGTAGAATTTACGCTTTGACTGTGTAAAAATGCAAACGCCACTGCCACTGTTGACTTTAAACACACCATGTTCTTGATAACAGACGCAGAATCGTGCTGTACATGTTTTATACTCGTATTGTTGTGCTTTATTACTGTATTTGTTGCAGTCTCATCACTGGAACCAGTTGTAGCCGGAAACACGGCTGGAAACTTTGTAAAACACTGACTTGAAGTAAAACAGTTTTTAATATTTAACGCCTCATTTGTTTTCTCAAGCTTTCACTCAAACTTTAATTAAACTCCTAAATATTAACTAGCATTTTTGAGTTTTGCATGTCCAGAAACACTTGCTTTCTCTTCAGCATATCCAGTTTTAGTGTAACTGTAATGTGTAAGTATTTATTGTATTTCATTTGCATAAAATTACAATACTAAAATTAGTATTTTAATTTTACAATAAATACAATTAATTGTATTACTACATTTTTTTGTACAGTGCAATCGTTACAGTATATTTTGTTTTTTTTGTATTTTTAATAATTATCATTTTCTAGCCATTGAATTGGTAAAAACAGTGGTAATGTCACCAATTTATTTTCTTGTGGTGAAATGTAAAAAAATATATATTTTTTTTTATATTTCCATTTTCATTGGTGTAGGATTTAACAATTGTCACACTGTAATTATGTGCGATTTTACTAAAGAAAATTCAAAGTAACGACAAGAAACACATTGAATTAAATTAAATTTTTATGTAGAAATTCTGAAATAGTATTTTCCTGTAAAATCTACAACCCCAAATCAGAAAAAGCTGGGACATTTTGTAAAATGCAATAAAATCAAGAATCTGTGAGTATTTCATTCTATTTAACCTTTTATTAGCTGACAAAAGTACAAAGAAACGTTTTCCAATGTTTTCACTGACCAGTATTTTGTAAATATGAACAAATGTTGATTTTGATGCTGCAACACACCCCAGAAAAGTTGGGACAGAGACGTGTTTACCACTGTGTCACATCACCTTTCCCTTTAATCACACTTTTTAATCATTTGGGAGTTGAGGATACTAATTGTTGGAGTTTTGCTCGTGGAATGTTTGCCCAATCGTGTCTGAAACGAGACAGCCGCTCTACAGTCTGTGGTCAGCATTGCCTGATTGCTCTTCATGATGGGTCACACATGCTCCATAAGAGACACATCTGGACTGCAGTAAACAGGCAGGCACATCTCTTCTGGTGCAGAGTGTCTACAAACCACTCACAATGAGGCCTGCATTGTCGTGCTTCCCAGGAAAGATGTCATGTTGATGGCAGTTTATGTCTCTGTACAATCCAAATACATGCCTCCATGTCAATGGTACCTTCACAATAATGCACGTTTGCAATGATGCACCTCAGTAGCCGGACAGATGTTTGCTTTTGCACCTGTCGCTGGTGAAAGTCTGGCTGCTCCCTTTCGTCTTTGGCACTGAGAACTCGATTCCAACAAGCTGAAACATGGACTCCTCCGACCACAGCACACATTCCCACTGTCTTCATGACCATCTGAGATGAGCTCAGGCCCAGAGGACTCGCCGGCGTCTCCACATAGAACTGATGTAAAGCTTTCTCCTTGCGTAAGATTCAAGTGGCATTTCTTGATGCAGCGTCAGACTGTGTTCAGTGAAAATGGTTTTCTAAATGACTCCTGAGCACATGTGGCTGTATTTAATGGATTAGCATGATGGTATCTTGTGCAATGCCATCTGAGGGCTCGAAGGTCACGCACATTCAACAGCACATTCAACAAGGCTCCTGCCTTGCCCTACACAGACTGAGATCTCTCTGGATTCACGGAATCTTGTGACAATATTATATGGAAGATGATGAAAGCCAGAAATGCTTTGCAATCCTGCACTGAGAAATGTGATTTTTTTAATTGTTTGAGAAAGTGATGAGCCATGACCCATCTTTGCTTAAAAAGATTGAGAAGCACTTTTACACCCAAACATGATGCCCTCAACTATCACCTGCTCACCTGCTCACCAACTCACCTGCTCACCTGCTCACCAACTCACCTGCTCACCAACTCACCTGCTCACTAACTCACCTGCTCACTAACTCACCTGCTCACCTGCTCACCAACTCACCTGCTCACCAACTCACCTGCTCACTAACTCACCTGCTCACCAACTCACCTGCTCACCAACTCACCTGCTCACTAACTCACCTGCTCACCAACTCACCTGCTCACCAACTCACCTGCTCACTAACTCACCTGCTCACCAACTCACCTGCTCACCAACTCACCTGCTCACCTGCTCACCAACTCACCTGCTCACCTGCTCACCAACTCACCTGCTCACCTGCTCACCAACTCACCAACTCACCTGCTCACCAACTCACCTGCTCACCAACTCACCAACTCACCAACTCACCTGCTCACCTGCTCACCAACTCACCTGCTCACCAACTCACCTGCTCACCAACTCACCTGCTCACCAACTCACCAACTCACCAACTCACCTGCTCACCAGCTCACCTGCTCACCTGCTCACCAACTCACCTGCTCACCAACTCACCTGCTCACCAACTCACCAACTCACCAACTCACCTGCTCACCAACTCACCTGCTCACCAACTCACCAACTCACCAACTCACCTGCTCACCTGCTCACCAACTCACCTGCTCACCAACTCACCTGCTCACCAACTCACCTGCTCACCAACTCACCAACTCACCAACTCACCTGCTCACCAGCTCACCTGCTCACCTGCTCACCAACTCACCTGCTCACCAACTCACCTGCTCACCAACTCACCTGCTCACCAACTCACCTGCTCACCAACTCACCTGCTCACCAACTCACCTGCTCACCTGCTCACCAACTCACCTGCTCACCAACTCACCTGCTCACCAACTCACCAACTCACCTGCTCACCAACTCACCTGCTCACCAACTCACCTGCTCACCAACTCACCTGCTCACCTGCTCACCAACTCACCTGCTCACCAACTCACCTGCTCACCAACTCACCAACTCACCTGCTCACCTGCTCACCAACTCACCTGCTCACCAACTCACCTGCTCACCAACTCACCAACTCACCTGCTCACCAACTCACCTGCTCACCAACTCACCAACTCACCAACTCACCTGCTCACCTGGACTGTTTCACAATAGCTGGATAATCTCATTTGGATCATCTTTCTCTTTTATTTGGTCTCTGTCCCAACTTTTCTGGGGTGTGTTGCAGCATCAAAATCAAAATGTGTTCATATTTATGTTGGTCAGTGAAAACATTGGAAAACGTTTCTTTGTACTTTTGTCAGCTAATAAAAGGTTACATAGAATGAACAAATCACAGATTCTTGATTTTATTGCATTTTACAAAATTTCCCAGCTTTTTCTGATTTGGGGTTGTACTGCAGTTATTGAAGGCCATTTCAGCCACATAAGAAAAAGAACATCTTAATTATGACAAGTTATAATTATGACATACTAATAATTGATCATTTTAAATTCTGACAAAGCTCATTTCAACTTTTTATCTTATAATTATAACAGAAACTATGAATCAAAATTGACTTAAAGTCATAATTCCGACATTAAAAGGTATAATTATGACAGTAAAATGTTGAAAACTTCTATTTATGTCAATTATTACTTCCTTATAATTTTGACTTTTCATCACATAATGATGACTTTGAATGTCATAATTGATTTACAAAAGCATTTTTTTCTTATACGGCAGAAATAGCATTCCATACCAATAATGTTTACAACATTCAAAAAATATTTTCATTTACGTGAAGCTTTTCCTAAATCATTTTGTCAATAAAAAAAAAGTCTTAACAATTTTTACAATTTTGCACTCAACAACAAATTCACTCCAGAAAAGTCGAGTTATTCAAAAGAATAATAAACTGTTTTGAAAGGTAAATAACACTGAATTATTGGTGAAAATGACTGTAAAAATATAAAGGTACATAAAATATAATTACATCATTCTCTGATGCATTCAAAGGATGACATGCAATAATTTATAAATCAGTTGAGTAAAAAGAAATGTCAACGTCACGGGGAAACTAGAGACTATGGCAGCTGGGATCCAGCCTCGTGTGAAGACTTCAGATGACCCAACACCGGTGAATAGATGACACCTACTCCAGGACATCACACATGGATGATTATACACAAATAGGATTTTATCATTGCTATAAAACGCACACTAATTTGGCTTAAACTATCGTACAACTACTTTCTGATATAATCTCGTTAAATGCTTTTGTGGCTTTGTTACATTGAAACATGCATTTTGTGTAAAGCTGCTTTGAAATGGTATGTATTGTGAAAATCGTTATACAAATGAATGTAAAGTAAATTGAATTGACTTGAAAGAGCCATTGCATTGCTGGTTACTTTACCATTTTGACGTTATGGACCCAATCTAACAAAAGTTAGAAGAACCATTTGCATTGTTGGCCCAGTTGGTGGCACTATATCTCAGCTGCCTTTGAGGGTACGTTAACAGTTTTACTGGTGTCTCATACCCAGTGTGCTTTACTGTCACCATGCCAAATTCAAGACATTTTTACTGTAAAATGATGAAGTTACAGACCCATGAATTTAACAAATGTGACAAAGTTACAAGAGAAATTGCATTGTTGGCCCAGTTGGTGGCGCTATATCTCAGGCATGTTTATGGGAGTGTTCAAAGTTTCACTGATGCCTTATACCCAGTTTGATTGACCGTCACCCTGCACAATATCAGACATTTTTACAGTAGCATCATGAAGTTATGGACAAAGGAATTTGACATGTGACAACGTTACAGGAGAAATTGCATTGTTGTTCCAGTTGGTGGGGCTATATCTCAGCTGCGTTTGAGGGTGCGTTAACAGTTTCTCTGGCGTCTCATACCCAGTGTGCTTGACTGTCACCCCTCTGATTTGCAGACATATTTACAGTAGCGTTATGAAGTTATGGACCCATGAATTTGACAGAGGTATTGAATAGGCATTGCTGGAACGGACCTGCGAATAAGAAGCCTCCAACATCTCAGTGTTTGTACTGTTGTTATTTACATTAAAGATAAAACAACATAAGTTACTGTCAAATTGTTTTGCTAAAGTCTCATCTCTCGCTTCATAAATGGGGTCCGTTTGTCGTTTCTTCTGGTAAAAACGCTAATAGGCCTTAATGACCTTAAAAGCCTAAAATACTCAGGATTAGCCTGAATGAAATATTAAAACTTATAGCTTATCCAACTTAGTGTTTTGCAACATCGACAATTTTAGAACTGAATTACATCGACATGAATTGATATGAATAATGACTATTGTCTTTACAGCAGAATCTGAATTTGTCTCATATTTGATGAAGTTTGTATCATTGAATGTTATTTTCCTGTGTATCACCGTAAAGCTGTTGAAATAAAGCAGATTTGGATGTAAACTAGCCTATAATGCACACAGACTTCAAATATGAGCCAATAATGATGTTTTGATTGTGTTTTAACATTTAACACACATATCAGACTGTATAACGATCACTATAACACACACACACACACACACACACACACATTAACTCAATCCAGTGCAGCAGTGAATTGGTCAAATCATTTTATTAAAAAATGTCATCTAAGGAATAATGTAAACCAGTTTAAACACATCTAAAAACGACTGCTTCAGTTCATCTGTAACACACACTCGACTACAAGTAAAATCTCTCCGGATCTACGATGAATATGACACGCGTGATCATGTTGTTCTTAGGCATAGAAACAACATTCGTCCGTTTTGTGCACACTCATACACTCGTCTCGCTCAGGGAAACGCGTCAGTTCGAGTCCTCCAGGTTGCCGCTCTTTTGGTCAGAATCGTTGCACAGGCGGTCCATGATGCTTTGCAGGCTGGGCTGAACGATCCCCAGCAGAGGCCTCTGGGAAGGGTCTCCGTTCCAACAGGCCTCCATCAGCTGCCAGCACTCCTCATCGAACGAGGCCAAGCGCTCCGGCCGGGAGCCTGGAACAGCGGAAGAAAGCCTCAGTTATGACGTTAACAATTCAAGTGTAGTTGAGGAAAAACGAAAAAAGTCAAAATGATGATATAAAATTGCGCAAAAAAAACTTTAATTAAGAATTTTAAATTGCGATATATAAACTTTTTATATAAATCTTTTATATAAATTTTTACTTTTTTCGCAATTCTTTATTAAAAATCATATTGCGAATTTTATACAATTTTAGCTTTTTTTCTCAATTACGTTTTAATTTATTACAAATTTTTAATTAAGAATTGCAAAATACAAACTTGCAATTGTGAGAAAAAGTGTGACAAGTTTATATTTTGCAATTTTTAATTAAAAATCATAATTGCCAATGTATCATAATTTTGACTTATCTATTCCTCAATTATGTTTTAATTCTTTTATTAAAATTTTTTAATTAAGAATTGCAAAATACAAACTTATTTATACGAAATACGAAAATACGAAATACGAAAAAAAGAAAAAAAAATATTGCACAGTTAAAAGTTTATATTTCACAATTCTTAAATAAAAATCGTAATTGTGAATTTTGTATCATAATTTTGACTTTTTTATATCTTTTCGTTTATATCTCACTATTCTGACTTTTCTCACAATAACGCGTTTATATTTCGCAATTGCAAGTTAGAAACTCATAATTGCAAGTTTATATCTCAGAATTTTGACTTTTTGCGAATTTTTATCACAATAATGACTTTTTTCTTTTTTTCTCACAATTACAAGTTTATATTTCGCAATTATTAATTAAAATGACCAATTTTGTATCATAATTTTGACCCTTTTCTCACAATTATGACAAAAAATTTAAAAGGTAATTACAACTTGATATTTCACAATTTTGATTTTTTTCTCATTTATGACTTAATATTTCACTATGCTAGTTATAAACTCAAAATTGCGAAATCCTACTAAATGTAAAAAGTAATTGCGACTTTATAAAATGCTTATAAATTTCGTTTTTTCCCCCTAACGTTTACATTTTTTTCTATTTTTCAGAAATACACTTTTTGCAATTCTGACTAAAACAATAACCAGCACTCCTCCTCAACCCTAACCCTAACCCTAACCCTAAGCGCTCGTGAGCCAATCCGCATGTCCGATATTTACCCAGAGTTCACAGCGGAAAGGGGAAAGCCTGACCTTTCTTGACGTTGGTCCACAGCTGGTCTTTACTGGAGCATTTCTCGAAGGCTTCTGGGAGTTTGACGGAGCCGCTGCACAGATACCAGAAGAGAATCCCGAAGGCGTACACGTCCACCGAGTTATCGTACTTTCCTGCCGGGACAACAAACACTAACGGTTTATATTTATTACAAAAATGTGAAGAAAAAAAGTTGATATTTTGACAGTCATTTTCATTGTCCGATATTAAAAGTTACCATAAAAATTTATAATTTTAATTATATTTAATTAATTATATATATTTTTTATATTTATTAATCTTTTATGGCCTACATTGTAAATCACTTTATAAAACGTATAATAAAAATTAGTAATTTTTTACATTTTCAAATAATTTTACAAATAATAATTTATATGGTCCGATATTAAAAATTACCATAAATAATAGCTTTGTAAAATTAATATTTTATTTTTTTATGGTCCGATATTTTAAAATCAAAATGTATGGTCTGATATTAAAGTCGTACATAATTTTGTCAAAATAAATGAAAAACGCAACACTGAAGTCAGTCATTTTAAATGCTAAAATTAAATGTAAGCATCGAACAATTACAATGTAATCATTGTCAGACCTGCTACAGATTGTTATTAAAATATTTGACTGCGTTATTAAATGATTCATGTTTTTTTTTTAAATATGAAAGGATTTAAGACTCAGATGACACTCACATTTTTCCAAGAGATGAAAAAAAAACGTTAAAACCAGTCGATTACTGATAAGATATCAATATATAGTGCATCTTTACTTTAGCAATATAACTTATTAATGTACATAAATTAATTTTAAAATAGTAAAATAGTTTCCTCAATATTTTTACTAAATGTATGAATTACCATTTCGTTCATCAAAAACATCACACAGTAACGGTTCTTGAACATGATAACCGATTCAGTGCACGTTTGAGTCATTTGAATCGATTCAGCGCACGTTTGAGTCATTTGAATCGATTCAGCGCACATTTGAGTCATTTAAATCGATTCAGTGCACGTTTGAGTGAATCAGTCCAAGATTCAAACCGATGGGGCTTTTGCGTTTCATTCAGTCTGATTTGCCAGTTTGACTGATTCAAACTATATACTTCAAAATAAACTTAAAAAATATATATATATATATATATCATGCACATTTATTTAAATTTATTCTAATAGTCGAACATTGATGACTAACTTTTTTTATATGTTTAACTGATCATCTGTTTTACTAAACATACTTATGATGTTTATTCATTTGAGTTGATTCAGTCAGGAAATCAGTGGTCTGACTGATTCAGTCTGATATTAAACAGATGACTCTTAGGTTGATTCACTGACTGATTCTGTCTGATATTAAACAGATGACTCTTAGGTTGATTCACTGACTGATTCAGTCTGATATTAAACAGATGACTCTTTGGTTGATTCACTGACTGATTCACTCTGAAGAATCACACAGCGATCGGGTGTTTTCGGACCTGTGAAGAGTTCTGGTGCCATGTGGATGGGCGTCCCGACGATGCTTCCGGACATCATGGCCTCGGGTTTACAGAAGCCCAGGTCTGTGATCTTGGCCCGGTTCTGTTTGTCCAGCTGCACAGAAAAACAATCCCAGCGTTATGAAGCTTGTGTCAGAGAACCGGACCCGAATCAGACACGGATCAGACACGGTTCCTCACCAGAACGTTCTTCAGCTTGATGTCCCGGTGCAAGAGACCCTGACCGTGCAGGAACCGGATCCCCTCCACTACGTCCAGAGCGATCTGGAGACGCTCCTTCAGAACCAGACCCGCCTGAGAGAGACAGACACGTCAGAACCACAGACAGACAGAACCATAGACAGACAAAACCACAGACAGACAGAACCACAGACAGACAGAACCACAGACAAAACCACAGTCAGACAGAACCACAGACAGACAGAACCACAGACAGACAGAACCGCAGACAGACAGAACCGCAGACAGACAGAACCGCAGGCGGACAGAACCACAGACGGACAGAACCACAGACGGACAGAACCACAGTCAGACAGAACCGCAGACAGACAGAACCGCAGACAGACAGAACCACAGTCAGACAGAACCACAGTCAGACAGAACCACAGACAGACAGAACCACAGACAGACAGAACCACAGACAAACAGCGCCACAGACAAACAGAACCACAGACAAACAGAACCACAGACAGTCAGAACAACAGACAAACAGACAGAACACAAGACAGAACCAGTCAGACAGAACCACAGACAGACAGAACCACAGACAGACAGAACCGCAGACAAACAGAACCACAGACAGACAGAACCGCAGAGACAGAACCACAGACGGACAGAACCACAGACGGACAGAACCACAGTCAGACAAAACCACAGTCAGACAGAACCACAGACAGACAGAACCGCAGACAGACAGAACCACAGACGGACAGAACCACAGACGGACAGAACCGCAGACAGACAGAACCGCAGACAGACAGAACCAGTCAGACAGAACCACAGTCAGACAGAACCACAGACAGACAGAACCACAGACAGACAGAACCACAGACAGACAGAACCACAGACAAACAGCGCCACAGACAAACAGAACCACAGACAGACAGAACCACAGACAGACAGAACCACAGACAAACAGAACCAGACAAACAGACAGAACCACAGACAGACAGAACCACAGACAGTCAGAACCACAGACAGACAGAAACACAGACAGAGAGAACCAGACAGAACCACAGACAGACAGAACCACAGACAGAAACACAGACAGTCAGAACCAGACAGACAGAACCACAGACAGACAGAAACACAGACAGACAGAAACACAGACAGACAGAACCAGACAGACAGAACCACAGACAGACAGAAACACAGACAGACAGAACCAGACAGAACCACAGACAGACAGAACCACAGACAGTCAGAACCACAGACAGATAGAAACACAGACAGACAGAACCACAGACAGTCAGAACCACAGACAGACAGAAACACAGACAGACAGAAACACAGACAGACAGAACCACACACAGAACCACAGACAGACAGAACCACAGTCAGAACAACAGACAGACAGACAGAACCACAGTCAGACTGAACCACAGACAGACAGAAACACAGACAGTCAGAACCACAGACAGACAGAACCACAGACAGAACCACAGACAGACAGAACCACAGTCAGAACAACAGATAGACAGAACCACAGAAAGACAGAACCACAGACAGACAGAACCACAGACAGACAGAACCACAGACAGACAGAACCACAGACAGACAGAACCGCAGACGGACAGAACCGCAGACGGACAGAACCACAGTCACACAGAACCGCAGACAGACAGAACCAGTCAGACAGAACCACAGTCAGACAGAACCACAGACAGACAGAACCACAGACAGACAGAACCACAGACAAACAGAACCACAGACAAACAGAACCACAGACAGTCAGAACAACAGACAAACAGACAGAACCACAGAAAGAACCAGTCAGACAGAACCACAGACAGAACCACAGACAAACAGAACCACAGACAGTCAGGACAACAGACAAACAAGACAGAACACAAGACAGAACCAGTCAGACAGAACCACAGACAGAACCACAGACAGACAGAACCACAGACAAACAGAACCACAGACAAACAGAACCACAGACAGTCAGAACCACAGACAGACAGAAACACAGACAGACAGAACCAGACAGAACCACTGACAGACAGAACCACAGACAGTCAGAACCAGACAGACAGAAACACAGACAGACAGAAACACAGACAGACAGAACCACAGACAGACAGAACCACAGACAGACAGAACCACAGACAGTCAGAAACACAGACAGACAGAAACACAGACAGACAGAACCAGACAAAACCACAGACAGACAGAACCAGACAGACAGAACCACAGACAGACAGAAACACAGACAGACAGAACCACAGACAGAACCACAGACAGACAGAACCACAGTCAGAACAACAGACAGACAGACAGAACCACAGAAAGACAGGACCACAGTCAGACTGAACCACAGACAGTCAGAACCACAGACAGACAGAACCACAGACAGACAGAACCACAGACAGTCAGAACCACAGACAGACAGAAACACAGACAGACAGAACCAGACAGAACCACAGACAGACAGAACCACAGTCAGACTGAACCACAGACAGTCAGAACCACAGACAGAAACACAGACAGTCAGAACCACAGACAGACAGAACCACAGACAGACAGAACCACAGACAGACAGAACCACAGACAGAACCACAGACAGAACCACAGACAGACAGAACCACAGTCAGAACAACAGATAGACAGAACCACAGAAAGACAGAACCACAGTCAGACAGAACCACAGTCAGACAGAACCACACACAGACAGAACCACAGACACACAGAACCACAGACAGACAGAACCACAGACAGTCAGAACCACAGACAGTCAGAACCACACACAGACAGAACCACACACAGACAGAACCACACACACAACCACAGACAGAAAGAACCACAGAGTCAGAATCACAGACAATCAGAACCACACACACAACCACAGACAGACAGAACCACAGACAGTCAGAATCACACACAGTCAGAACCACATACAAAACCACAGTCAGAACCACACACAGACAGAACCACAGACAGACAGAGCCACACACACAACCACAGACAGACAGAACCACAGACAGTCAGAACCACAGACAGTCAGAACCACAGACAGTCAGAACCACAGACAGTCAGAACCACACACAGACAGAACCACACACAGACAGAACCACACACAGACAGAACCACACACACAACCACAGACAGACACAACCACAGACAGACACAACCACAGACAGTCAGAACCACAGACAGTCAGAACCACACACAGACAGAACCACAGACAGTCAGAACCACACACAGTCAGAACCACACACAGACAGACCCACAGACAGTCAGAACCACAGACAGACAGAACCACAGACAGACAGAACCACAGACAGACAGAACCACACACAGACAGAACCACACACAGACAGAACCACACACAGACAGAACCACACACAGACAGAACCACACACAGACAGAACCACAGACAGTCAGAACCACACACAGACAGAACCACACACAGACAGAACCACACAGACAGAACCACAGACAGACAGAACCACAGACAGAACCACAGACAGTAAGATGTGTGCCGGCACCTTCAGGCCCGTGTAGAGATCTCTGTGCAGTCGCTCCATGATCAGCAGAACGGCGATACTGGAGCCGCCGCCGTACGAGTGATCGATAACCGACCCATGAAGATTCACCAGCCGCTCGTGTTTAGGCAGAGACCTGACAGACATGAGAAATGTAATGATTCATTCAACAATAATACCAAAATCAACTTCTGTTTAGGGTTGGGAATCGAAAATCGAATACTTGAGGTCAGGAATCGGATACTTGTTATTAAATAAAAATTTGGATTCCTCTTATCGACTCCTTTGTGAGCATTTCAATATGACTTTAAATCTGCGCAGCAGTGTGTGTGTGTGTGTGTGTCTCCAGCGCAGCAGTGTAAGTGTGTGTGTGTCTCCAGTGCAGCAGTGTGTGTGTGTGTGTGTCTCCAGTGCAGCAGTGTAAGTGTGTGTGTGTGTCTCCAGTGCAGCAGTGTGTGTGTGTGTGTGTCTCCAGCGCAGCAGTGTGTGTGTGTGTGTGTCCAGCGCAGCAGTGTGTGTGTGTGTGTGTGTCTCCAGCGCAGCAGTGTGTGTTTGTGTGTCTCCAGCGCAGCAGTGTGTGTGTGTGTCTCCAGCGCAGCAGTGTGTGCGTGTGTCTCCAGCGCAGCAGTGTGTGTTTGTGTGTCTCCAGCGCAGCAGTGTGTGTTTGTGTGTCTCCAGCGCAGCAGTGTGTGTGTGTGTGTGTGTGTCTCCAGCGCAGCAGTGTGTGTGTGTGTGTGTCTCCAGTGCAGCAGTGTGTGTGTGTGTGTGTGTGTGTGTGTGTGTGTGTGTGTCTCCAGCGCAGCAGTGTGTGTGTGTGTGTCTCCAGTGCAGCAGTGTGTGTGTGTGTGTGTCTCCAGCGCAGCAGTGTGTGTGTGTGTGTGTCTCCAGTGCAGCAGGGGGCGCAGTGCTGGTACCGTGTGTAGTGGAACTCCAGCGCGAGGTCGTTCCAGTGCTTGTCGTCAGGAGGAACCACAGACTTCAGCGCACACGGGTGACGTCCGCCCCAGTTGTCACACAGATACACCACACCGTACTGACCTCGGCCCAGCTCACGGCCCAGCTTGGGCTTTCCTGAGGAGGCAGTGGAGTCAGACGGAGATCACACACACACACACACACACACACACTGATCGTGTCTCACCGTGCAGCAGAATGTCTCGCAGCGATCGGCTCTCCAGCGACAGTCGAGCGAGTCGCGGCGCGTGATCCTTCCTGACCCGCAGCCAGAGGTCTTCAGTGCGCTCCAGACGACCTGTGTGACCCTCCTCCAGCTGCACACACAGCAGTACTCAC
>CM060637.1:827500-832500 GCA_030578275.1 Meda fulgida
TCTTCGATGCATGCGGTATTATAAACATTAACAGACATTAAACATGAAGCTGAAAGAATGAAATAAGATGCTGTAACTAACAAAATTTGGAACTAAAACTGAAAGAAACTAATGAAAATAGAAAAAACTAAATGAACAATTTTGTAATTTTTTTTTAATTAAAATTTAAATGTAATTTTGTTTTTGTAATTATAAAAACTACATATAAAACTAACAGTGAAAACTAATAAAAAATAAACTAAATTAACAATAAACTGAACATAAAAATAGGGGAAAAACTAAATTAACAATTTAAAATTTTACAAAATTTAATTGTTTTTCTAATGATAAAAAAACTAAAACTAACAATCATAGAATGAAAACTAAATCAAACATAACCTAAAACAATAAACTGAACATGAAAATAGAAAAAAAACGAAATAAAAAATTATTTAAAATTTGTTGTTCTAATGATAAAAAACTAAAACTAACAATTATAGAGTGAAAACTAATAAAAATAATAATCGGATTAATAAATTAAAAATGATTTAAAACTTTTTAAAATGCAGTTTTGTTTTTCTAAAGATAAAATGATAGAATGAAAATGAATCAAGCTAACTTAATAAACTGAACATAAAAATAGGAAATAAAAATATTAACAATAATTTTATAACATTTAAAAAGTACATTTTGTTTTTCTAATGATAAACTAAAAATACACAAAGTTAAAAAATAACAATGATTTAAGTTTTGAAATGTAATTTTGTTTTCAAATGATAAAAAAATAAAACTAACAATGATAGAGTGCAAACTAATCAAACAAACTAAATTAACAATTTAAAACTTTTCAAAATGTTAATTCTTTTTTCGAATGATGAAAAACAAACTAAATAAAAACTAACAATGATAGAATGAAAACGAATTGAACTAATTTAACAATAAACTGGAAATAAAAATAGTGGGAAAAAACGATATTAACAATAATTTAAAACTTTTTAAATGTAATTTTGTATTTCTAATGATAAAAAACTATGAACAATGATAGAGTGAAAACTAATTAAAAAAACAAAAAACAATTGAAACAACAAACAACACAGAAATTGAAAAATACCTGAATGAACAAAGATTTAAAACTTTTGATATGTAATTTGATTTTCTAACTTTAAAAAACCAAAACTAACAATGAATGAATGAAAACTAATAAAACACAAACGAAACTATATCCATAAACGTTAAAGGTGCAGTGTGTAAGTTTAGCGCATCTAGTGGTGAGGTTGTGAATCGCACCCAGCAGAAGTTACGGTGGCCGACAGGAAGTGATGTCGGTAGAGAGTAGCAGTTAAACAATGAGAAATAATAAGAAATTGTGTTTACTTAATTATGCAGTAAAAATTAATATTATTGTGACTTGTTCATCGTTGTGTCAGTGTTTTATTCGCTGACTTTAGCAGCTTCTTTACACGAAGAACAACAGTGAGGAAACGCGTGTGTCCGCTCAGGGCCACCGTAGAAACATGTGGATGTAAGGAGACCCGCGGTGTGTGTGTGTGTGTGTGTGTGTGTGTAGACAGAAATGCTCATTCTAAGCTAATAAACACAACGGCTCATTATGTAAGATCTTTATACACCACTGAAAACACAGTTATGTTTATGATATTGCATTTCTGTCAACAGATCCTCCTAAATATTACACACTGCACCTTTAAGTGTAAAACTTCTGCAATGTAACTGAGTTGGGCCTTGACCTCTGACCTGTGAACTCCAGGTTGGCGGCGTCCTCCAGGAGCTGCTCCTTCATGCTCTCCAGCGTCTCCACGATCATCTCCTTCATCTCCTCCTGCTTGCGGTTGGCGATGGCCATGAGGGACGAGAAGAGCTCGCCCTCCTTCTCGCGAGTGTATTCCAGACGCCGCGGGGTGATCTGAAGATCCCGCTGCATGTCGAACGCCTCAAACACACACACACACCCCAACAGCACGTTACGTCGCGTGCTTACGTTTACGTGAGAGATCATGTACATCCAGCCGGTTGTTATCTCAGAATAAACCCGATAGGGTGATCAGGATCAGGTCTACATCAGCCTGAACACACACACACACACACACACACACACCTGAAGGGGGTTTATTCTGAGATCACACACACACACACACCTGAAGGGGGTATATTCTGAGATCACACACACACACACCTGAAGGGGGTTTATTCTGAGATCACACACACACACACACACCTGAAGGGGGTATATTCTGAGATCACACACACACACATACACACACACACACACCTGAAGGGGGTTTATTCTGAGATCACACACACACACACACACCTGAAGGGGGTATATTCTGAGATCACACACACACACATACACACACACACACACCTGAAGGGGGTTTATTCTGAGATCACACACACACACACACACCTGAAGGGGGTTTATTCTGAGATCACACACACACACATACACACACACACACACCTGAAGGGGGTTTATTCTGAGATCACACACACACACACACACACACACACACTCCTGAAGGGGGTTTATTCTGAGATCACACACACACACATACACACACACACACACCTGAAGGGGGTTTATCCCCCCCCCCCCCCATACAAATATATATATATTTTTTTTAATATTATTATTATTAAATATTATTATATATTTATTTTAATCATAAATGTTTCTTGATCAAATCAGCGATATATGGGAGTTTTTTGCGAAATCGACATGTTGCCATTGGGCGTATTTTCCATTCGCAATTTCAATTTGTTCTTTCAGACGAATACAATGAGAGTTATATTAATAAACGTCCTGGCTCTCATTAGCAGTGATGTTAGCGTTAGCGTGTCACCTGGTTGATGAAGAGGTCGAGGCAGCGGCAGTGCGCGGCGTTCAGCAGCGTCGCGGCCTCCACCTGCTGGTTCTGCAGAACCTGCCTCGCGAACGGCACCAGGACCCGGTGCAGGCGCTCCAGACTCTCTCCCAGAATGCCTTGCATCGTCCCGGGCGTCTGAGCCTGAGCCCCGCAGGCGCAGTTTCCCGCCGCGCCGCCGATCAGCTCCTGAGACGCGAGCTGCGTGAACAGAGCGGAGTGCTGGCCCGGCGGGTCCGGCGCGGGTTCGGTCGGGATCCGGACGAAACACACGGGGTACGGCAGCGTCTCACGCACCTTCTGAAGCTCGAGCAGCTGATCCGCGCTCAGCGTGTCCTTGCTCACGGCGTAGAGGATTATGGGAAGGATCCCGCGTCTGCAGTCCTCCAGGGCCTCCTCCACGGGCTGCACGTTACGGCACGGGAGAACCATGATCTTCACTTCCTGTCGTGAAAAATACAGAACACGTTAAATAAAATTACACGCCAAAATAAAACTTTGTTTACATAATATATATATGTGTGTGTGTACTGTGTATAATTATTTTGTATATATAAATACAAACACACACACACACACACACACACGTATATATTTTAGATCAAATATTAAGAAAAATTTGTTATTTATATATAAAATATTTATAGTTATATCAGTGCTGGGCAACGATTAATCGCACTCAAAATAAAAGTTTGTGTTTACATAATATATGTGTGTATAATTATTTGTATATATAAAAACAAATGCATGTATATATATATAAGAAAAATGTGTTATTTATTTATAAAATATTTATATGTAATTTAAATTAAATATAAATATATATAAAGTATAGACATGCAAATATTTCTTAAAATGTATTCATGCGTGTGTGAATTTATACATACAAAATAATTATACACACTACACACACATTAAGTAAACAAACTTTTATTTTGATGCGATTAATCGTTGCACAGCACTATTAAAAATATATCAAAATGTTTCAATATCGGGTGTAATTTCACACTTTTAAATAAAAAATTTTCAACTAAAATTAAAGAGTCATTTACTAAAATGAA
Organism: Meda fulgida; assembly: GCA_030578275.1. Taxonomy (NCBI): domain Eukaryota; kingdom Metazoa; phylum Chordata; class Actinopteri; order Cypriniformes; family Leuciscidae; genus Meda; species Meda fulgida. The sequence goes on from CM060637.1 coordinate 831,423, forward strand.
TGAATATTACAATTTAATCATTGTAAAATCTCTGATAAAATTCACATGTTTTTGTTTTTAAACATTTCAATTAATATATTTAAAAAGTATATTAAACCAAACGTTTGAATAGTTGGTCAAAAAAATATCTAAACTAAAATGGACAATTTTCCCAACAAAAATATATTGAAATTAATGAATAATATGAAATAGACAAAAACATTTTTTTTTAATTATGACAAAATCTTTAAATAAACGCTGAATTAAAATAATGTATACATATGTTATTTCAGATATTTTTCACATAATAATAATAACCTTTATTTTATAAAGCGCCTTTAAAAGCAGCTTCTCAAAGTACTGTACACACACAATAGACAATTGTTAAAAGCAACAAGAAAAAACATCAACAGGTAAAAAATGCAAGTTTAGAAAAGTATGTTAAAGGGAGGTTGATTATGATGTCACTTTTCTAACTGTAGTTAGTGTGTAATGTTGCTGTGTGAGCATAAACAACATCTGCAAAGTTACAGCACTCAAAGTTCAAAGCAAAGGGAGATATTTGCTTTTAAAGAAAAGGACTACAACAAACTACACAAGCTTCCTCCCGGTTAGTGACATCACAACCCTAAAATGTACATAAGCCCCGCCCCCGGGACACACAGAGCATGTTGAGGAGAGGAAGAGTTGTTGTAGAAGAGGTTGAATAAAAATATTTGAATACAGCTGCAAAATGATATTACTCATGGACTTCTGTCTACTTTGTGCACCTGATGACCGTGGGAACCGTGACCAAGTGTAAAATGGCACTTGTAAGAAGCGTTTGTACAGATAAAGGAGTGAGGGTTCAGGAAATATTAGACAGGGCTAAAGTTCGACTGTGTGATTACTCCTAACCCGCAGTGGCGTCGGGAATAAAGAGCGCTAGCACAATAGAGTCAGTCAGTGCCGTCGCTGACACAAGAGCGCTGGAGTCTCTGGAACAAAGATGGCCTGCAAACACACTCCTCATAAACGGCCGGCTGAGCCGCGGGCCGATCACACCCCAGCCCAACAAAGATCCGATTCAAACGCATCAAACACGCTCTCCACAGCTACA
>CM060637.1:837500-842500 GCA_030578275.1 Meda fulgida
CACAGGCCCCGCCCACATCCGAGCCCAGGGGGAGGAGCCTCTCTCCCAGCATGCAGTTCAGGAGCTGGTACCGGGCCGAACAGTCCTGACCCAGGATGAGAATATACGGGGCGCAACCGACGACATTCTGCAGGTAATCCTCATCGTGACGCGGGAACGAGATGCACCTGAGCTGACCTGAGACAAACAGACAAACACACGCTTAACACACACTCAACATCCTCCAATCAGCACACGCTTAACACAAACTCAACATCCTCCAATCAGCAATCAGCACACGCTTAACACACACTCAACATCCTCCAATCAGCACACGCTTAACACACACACTCAACATCCTCCAATCAGCACACGCTTAACACACACTCAACATTCTCCAATCAGCACACGCTTAACACACACTCAACATCCTCCAATCAGCACACGCTTAACACACACTCAACATCCTCCAATCAGCAATCAGCACACGCTTAACACACACTCAACATCCTCCAACCAGCACACGCTTAACACACACTCAACATTCTCCAATCAGCACACGCTTAACACACACTCAACATCCTCCAATCAGCACACGCTTAACACACACTCAACATCCTCCAATCAGCACAAGCTTAACACACACTCAACATCCTCCAATCAGCACCCGCTTAACACACACTCAACATCCTCCAATCAGCAATCAGCACACGCTTAACACACACTCAACATCCTCCAATGAGCACACGCTTAACACACACTCAACATCCTCCAATCAGCAATCAGCAAACGCTTAACACACACTCAACATCCTCCAATGAGCACACGCTTAACACACACTCAACATCCTCCAATCAGCAATCAGCAAACGCTTAACACACACTCAACATCCTCCAATCAGCACACGCTTAACACACACTCAACATCCTCCAATCAGCAATCAGCACACGCTTAACACACACTCAACATCCTCCAATCAGCAATCAGCAAACGCTTAACACACACTCAACATCCTCCAATCAGCACAAGCTTAACACACACTCAACATCCTCCAATCAGCAATCAGCACACGCTTAACACACACTCAACATCCTCCAATCAGCACACGCTTAACACACACTCAACATCCTCCAATCAGCAACCAGCACACGCTTAACACACACTCAACATCCTCCAATCAGCACACGCTTAACACACACTCAACATCCTCCAATCAGCACACGCTTAACACACACTCAACATCCTCCAATCAGCACACGCTTAACACACACTCAACATCCTCCAATCAGCAACCAGCACACGCTTAACACACACTCAACATCCTCCAATCAGCACACGCTTAACACACACTCAACATCCTCCAATCAGCACACGCTTAACACACACTCAACATCCTTCAACCAGCACATGCTTAACACACACTCAACATCCTCCAATCAGCAACCAGCACACGCGTAACACACACTCAACATCCTCCAATCAGCAACCAGCACACGCGTAACACACACTCAACATCCTCCAATCAGCAATCAGCACACGCTTAACACACACTCAACATCCTCCAATCAGCAACCAGCACACGCTTAACACACACTCAACATCCTCCAATCAGCACACGCTTAACACACACTCAACATCCTCCAATCAGCACACGCTTAACACACACTCAACATCCTCCAATCAGCACACGCCTAACACACACTCAACATCCTCCAATCAGCAACCAGCACACGCTTAACACACACTCAACATCCTCCAATCAGCAATCAGCACACGCTTAACACACACTCAACATCCTCCAATCAGCACACGCTTAACACACACTCAACATCCTCCAATCAGCAATCAGCACACGCTTAACACACACTCAACATCCTCAAATCAGCAATCAGCACACGCTTAACACACACTCAACATCCTCCAATCAGCACACGCTTAACACACACTCAACATCCTCCAATCAGCAATCAGCACACGCTTAACACACACTCAACATCCTCCAATCAGCACACGCTTAACACACACTCAACATCCTACAATCAGCACACGCTTAACACACACTCAACATCCTCCAATCAGCAATCAGCACACGCTTAACACACACTCAACATCCTCCAATCAGCACACGCTTAACACACACTCAACATCCTCCAATCAGCACACGCTTAACACACACTCAACATCCTCCAACCAGCACATGCTTAACACACACTCAACATCCTCCAATCAGCACACGCTTAACACACACTCAACATCCTCCAGTCAGCAATCAGCACACGCTTAACACACACTCAACATCCTCCAATCAGCACACGCTAAACACACACTCAACATCCTCCAATCAGCAATCAGCACACGCTTAACACACACTCAACATCCTCCAATCAGCACACGCTTAACACACACTCAACATCCTCCAATCAGCAATCAGCACACGCTTAACACACACTCAACATCCTCCAATCAGCACACGCTTAACACACACTCAACATCCTCCAATCAGCACACGCTTAACACACACTCAACATCCTCCAATCAGCAACCAGCAGACGCTTAACACACACTCAACATCCTCCAATCAGCACACGCTTAACACACACTCAACATCCTCCAATCAGCACACGCTTAACACACACTCAACATCCTCCAATCAGCACACGCCTAACACACACTCAACATCCTCCAATCAGCAAACAGCACACGCTTAACACACACTCAACATCCTCCAATCAGCAATCAGCACACGCTTAACACACACTCAACATCCTCCAATCAGCACAGGCTTAACACACACTCAACATCCTCCAATCAGCACACGCTTAACACACACTCAACATCCTCCAATCAGCACACGCTTAACACACACTCAACATCCTCCAATCAGCACACGCCTAACACACACTCAACATCCTCCAATCAGCAACCAGCACACGCTTAACACACACTCAACATCCTCCAATCAGCAATCAGCACACGCTTAACACACACTCAACATCCTCCAATCAGCACACGCTTAACACACACTCAACATCCTCCAATCAGCACACGCTTAACACACACTCAACATCCTCCAATCAGCAATCAGCACACGCTTAACACACACTCAACATCCTCCAATCAGCAACCAGCACACGCTTAACACACACTCAACATCCTCCAATCAGCACACGCTTAACACACACTCAACATCCTCCAATCAGCAATCAGCACACGCTTAACACACACTCAACATCCTCCAATCAGCACACGCTTAACACACACTCAACATCCTACAATCAGCACACGCTTAACACACACTCAACATCCTCCAATCAGCAATCAGCACACGCTTAACACACACTCAACATCCTCCAATCAGCACACGCTTAACACACACTCAACATCCTCCAATCAGCACACGCTTAACACACACTCAACATCCTCCAACCAGCACATGCTTAACACACACTCAACATCCTCCAATCAGCACACGCTTAACACACACTCAACATCCTCCAGACAGCAATCAGCACACGCTTAACACACACTCAACATCCTCCAATCAGCACACGCTTAACACACACTCAACATCCTCCAATCAGCACACGCTAAACACACACTCAACATCCTCCAATCAGCAATCAGCACACGCTTAACACACACTCAACATCCTCCAATGAGCACACGCTTAACACACACTCAACATCCTCCAACCAGCACATGCTTAACACACACTCAACATCCTCCAATCAGCACACGCCTAACACACACTCAACATCCTCCAATCAGCAACCAGCACACGCTTAACACACACTCAACATCCTCCAATGAGCACACGCTTAACACACACTCAACATCCTCCAACCAGCACATGCTTAACACACACTCAACATTCTCCAATCAGCACACGCTTAACACACACTCAACATCCTCCAATCAGCACACGCTTAACACACACTCAACATCCTCCAATCAGCACAGCTTTACACACACTCAACATTCTCCAATCAGCACAGCTTAACACACACTCAATATTCTCCAATCAGCACACGCCTAACACACACTCAACATCCTCCAATCAGCAACCAGCACACGCTTAACACACACTCAACATCCTCCAATCAGCACAGCTTAACACACACTCAACATCCTCCAATCAGCACACGCTTAACACACACTCAACATCCTCCAATCAGCACACGCCTAACACACACTCAATATTCTCCAATCAGCACACGCCTAACACACACTCAACATCCTCCAATCAGCACACGCTTAACACACACTCAACATCCTCCAATCAGCACACGCCTAACACACACTCAACATCCTCCAATCAGCACAGCTTAACACACACTCAATATTCTCCAATCAGCACACGCCTAACACACACTCAACATCCTCCAATCAGCACAGCTTAACACACACTCAACATCCTCCAATCAGCACACGCCTAACACACACTCAACATCCTCCAATCAGCATACGCCTAACACACACTCAACATCCTCCAATCAGCACAGCTTAACACACACTCAATATTCTCCAATCAGCACACGCCTAACACACACTCAACATCCTCCAATCAGCACAGCTTAACACACACTCAACATCCTCCAATCAGCACACGCCTAACACACACTCAACATCCTCCAATCAGCACACGCCTAACACACACTCAACATCCTCCAATCTGCACAGCTTAACACACACTCAATATTCTCCAATCAGCACACGCTTAACACACACTCAACATCCTCCAATCAGCACACGCCTAACACACACTCAACATCCTCCAATCAGCACACGCCTAACACACACTCAACATCCTCCAATCAGCACAGCTTAACACACACTCAATATTCTCCAATCAGCACACGCCTAACACACACTCAACATCCTCCAATCAGCAACCAGCACACGCTTAACACACACTCAACATTCTCCAATCAGCACACGCTTAACACACTCAACATTCTCCAATCAGCACACGCTTAACACACACTCAACATTCTCCAATCAGCACACGCCTAACACACACT
>CM060637.1:845000-847500 GCA_030578275.1 Meda fulgida
TAATGCTGCGCTCTCACACACACACACACACACACACACACACACACATCTCTCAGTCTGAGACGAGCAACGTCTGATAAACAGATTTAACTACAGCAATTCTAACAAATCCATAAATGAATAGCCTAAAATAATTTATGTAAGTTTTGTAGCATTTAAAGCTGCTTATTTGCGAAAAATGGTGAACAAAAAATGTAAATGAATTATTTATATATAATATTATAAATGTGCTGACGTATTAGTAAATCATGGGAACAATTTTTTAATTTGTGGTCACGATACATGTGCGGCGCTCAATACTAATTTGCAATTGTAAGCAATGAAATTGTGCAAAAAAATTAATTAAATAAAAAATTTATACACACCGTGTTTTGTAGCATTCAAAGTCGCTCATTTGCAATTTAATCGTTAAACGCAAAAATAAATATATTTTTTACACAAATTTCAGTTCTTCTTCACCAAGTTTAGCTGTTTGACTAGATAACTCAAGCGCTAACCCTAACATAACTTTACATTTACAGTTTAGTAAGGCATTGTGTGGCGAAACTAGCTTGCTAATCCATTAAACAGATATTCAGATCATTAATTATCGTTAGCTAGTGAATTTACAGCTAATATTCGCGTGTTAGAGAGGAAAACAAACAGTCAACATTCGTCATGTTGGGAGAAATTATATTTGTCTAATTTCAAGCATCAAAGACTATATGGTTTGCAATAGACTAAAGCAGGTTCTGTGGGACGTGTGTTTGCATTACTTCATGGGGGCGTGGCCAGAGATACTGCGCTCTGATTGGCTCTGATCGGCGCTGAAAACAAGCCTGAACTGAAGTAGAGAAACACACAGGCCTGGGGCATGTTCCTCAGAATCATCAATCACAGCGTGATCTACGCAAATACATCCATGAAAACATGTAAGAGTGTGTGTGCGGTTGAGGAAGAAGCCAGGGGTCACGAGGGTCGGGGTCAAAGGTCGTGAGAGTGAAGTCTGAGACGAGGCCGAACATCAGTGTCGCTGAAACCCATGAGTGTTTCTGCCGCAGACTCGACCAGACGCAGTGTTTCATTGAGAAATCAGAGGAAACTCACGTCAGAACAAGAGAAACTCTGGGAAAGACACACACACACTCTCTCACACACTCACAGTCACACACACACACTCTCACACACTCGCAGTCACACACACACACTCTCACACACTCACAGTCACACACACACTCACAGTCACACACACACTCACTCTCTCACACACACACTCACTCTCTCACACACACACACTCTCACAGTCACACACACACTCACAGTCTCTCACACACTCACACACTCTCTCACACACTCACAGTCACACACACACACACACACACACTCTCTCACACACTCACAGTCACACACACACACACACACTCTCTCACACACTCACAGTCACACACACACACTCTCACACACTCAGTCACACACACACTCACAGTCTCTCACACACTCACAGTCACTCACACACTCACAGTCACACACACACTCACAGTCACACACACACTCACAGTCACACACACACTCACAGTCTCTCACACACTCACACACTCTCTCACACACACACACTCTCACACACTCAGTCACACACACACTCACAGTCTCTCACACACTCACACACTCTCTCACACACTCACAGTCACACAGACACTCACAGTCTCTCACACACTCACAGTCACACACACACACACTCACAGACTCACAGTCACACACACACACTCACAGTCTCTCACACACTCACACACTCTCTCACACACTCACAGTCACACACACACTCACAGTCTCTCACACACTCACAGTCTCTCACACACTCACAGTCTCTCACACACTCACAGTCTCTCACACACTCAGTCTCTCACATACTCAGTCACACTCAGTCTCTCACATACTCAGTCTCTCACATACTCAGTCTCTCACATACTCAGTCTCTCACATACTCAGTCTCTCACACACTCACAGTCTCTCACACACTCACAGTCTCTCACACACTCAGTCTCTCACATACTCAGTCTCTCACATACTCAGTCTCTCACACACTCAGTCTCTCACACACTCACTCTCTCACACACTCACTCTCTCACACACTCACAGTCTCTCACACACTCACAGTCTCTCACACACTCACAGTCTCTCACACACTCACAGTCTCTCACACACTCACAGTCACACACACTCACAGTCACACACACTCACAGTCACAGTCTCTCACACACTCACAGTCACTCACACACTCACAGTCACTCACACACTCACAGTCACACACACACTCACAGTCACACACACTCACTCTCTCACACACACAGTCACACACACACACTCTCTCACACACTCACAGTCACACACACACAGTCACACACACACACACTCTCTCACACACTCTCTCACACACTCAGTCACACACACACACTCTCTCACACACTCACTCTTTCACACACTCACAGTCACACACACACACACTCTCTCTTTCACAAACTCA
>CM060637.1:852500-877500 GCA_030578275.1 Meda fulgida
ATATATCAATAAATAAAATAGTAATAGCTGGGGATTTAGTATTCATCAATGTGTTTTTTATTATTTATTAACAGTGTTAGAAAATACAAGAGTAAATCAATATTTTTTTAACTGTGGTAATTTATTATTTACGAATAATATTATAAATTCATTAATATTAAATTATTGGGAGTCTAATATTTGAAAGTCTGATATTTCATTGGTTATATGTACGACTGATATGATTATTAGATCTATCACACTGTTTCAATACTAATTATATTATTATAAATTACTCATAAATAATACAATAACACCAACACATAATTTCAATCAATAATTAAAGTAGTTTATTATTCATGTTGTATTTATGAATAATATTATAATATCATTAATATTAAATTACTGGGATAAACCTAATATTTTATAGTTTTCTTTTGTACGACATGTTATTTCAACATGAATTATGTTAATAATAATCATAAACCGCATTGAACAAGAGTAAATCGCCACAGCTGTAAAGAATAAATGATTGAGAGATCTGATATTGATCTGGAGAGTTTGAAGTTGTTTTTATGGTGTGTGTAAAACAGGTTTTCTGCATATCCGCCCAACTTTCCCTCGCTCCATTACCCACACACACACACACACACACACACACACACACACACACACACACACACACACTCACTCACTCTCACACTCACACACTCACTCACTCACTCACACTCACACACTCACACTCACACACTCACACTCACTCACTCACTCTCACACACTCACACTCACACACTCACACACACACACACTCTTACTCACACACACTCACTCACACACACACACTCACACTCACTCACACACACACACACACACACACACACACTCACACTCACTCACTCACTCTCACACACTCACACTCACACACTCACACACTCACACACACACACACACACACACACTCTTACTCACACACACACACACACACACTCACTCACTCACACACTCACTCACTCTCACACTCACACACTCACTCACTCTCACACACACACACTCACACACACACACACACACACACACACTCTCTGACTCACACACTCACACACACACTCTCAATCACAAACTCACACACACACTCACACACACACACACTCACTCTCACACACACTCACTCACTCACACTCACTCACTCACACACACACACACACACTCACACACACACACACACACACTCTCACTCACACACTCACTCACACACACACTCTCAATCACAAACTCACACACACACACACACACACACACACACACTCACTCACTCTCACACACTCACTCTCACACACTCACACTCACACACTCACACTCACACACACACACACTCACACTCACACACACACTCTTACTCACACACTCACACACACACTCTCAATCACAAACTCACACACTCACTCACTCACTCACTCTCTCACACACACTCACTCACTCACACACACCCACACACACACACACACACACAAACAAACTCACACTCACACACACTCACACACACACTCACACTCACTCACTCACACACTCACTCACACACACACTCACACACACACACACTCTCACTCACACACTCACTCACACACACACTCTCAATCACAAACTCACACACACACACACTCACACACACACTCTCACTCACACACTCACACTCACTCACACATTCCTCTCGATCTAGGGTCAATCGTGACCGTGACCTCTGACCCGGGGCCTCAGTGATCTCTGCGTGTGTGTCTGTAGGAGAGAGTCTCCCGTAGATCCGTTTGTTTATCAGGACGAGATCCGGCAGGAAGTGATGTCACGTTTGCTTGCTGAATACACTAGCTTTTGTCATTCGTGATGATTCGTCTGGAGAAAACCATCATAGTGTGAGCGTGTGTGTGTGTGTGTGTGTGAGAGTGAGTGTGAGTGAGTGAGTGTGTGAGTGTGTGTGTGAGAGTGTGTGTGTGTGTGAGTGTGTGTGTGTGAGTGTGTGTGTGAGTGAGTCTGTGAGCGTGTGTGTGAGAGTGTGTTTGTGTGCGAGAGTTTGTGAGTGTGCGAGAGTTTGTGAGTGTGCGAGAGTTTGTGAGTGCGAGCGAGTGTGCGAGCGAGCGAGTGTGCGCGAGGGAGTGTGAGCGAGCGAGTGTGTGAGCGAGCGAGTGTGTGAGCGAGCGAGTGGGAGTGTGTGTGAGAGTGAGTGTGTGTGCGTGTGAGTGAGTGTGTGTGAGAGTGTGTGTGTGTGTGAGTGTGTGTGTGTGAGCGTGTGAGTGAGTGAGCGTGAGAGTGTGTGTGTGAGAGTGTGTGTGTGAGCGTGGTTGTGAGAGTGTGTGTGTGTGTGAGAGAGTGTGTGTGTGAGCGTGTGAGTGAGTGAGTGTGTGAGCGTGTGAGTGAGTGAGCGTGTGAGTCTGTCTGTGAGAGTGTGTGTTTGAGAGTGTGTGTGTGAGAGTGTGAGTGAGTGTGTGTGAGTGAGTGTGAGCGTGCGAGTGAGTGTGAGCGTGCGAGTGAGTGTGAGCGTGCGAGTGAGTGTGAGCGTGTGAGCGTGCGAGCGAGTGAGCGTGTGAGTCTGTGAGAGTTTGTGTGTGAGAGTTTGTGTGTGAGAGTTTGTGTGTGAGAGTGTGTGTGAGAGTGTGTGTGTGAGAGTGTGTGTGTGTGAGTGTGTGTGTGAGAGTGTGTGTGCGAGTGTGCGTGTGAGCGCGTTTGTGCGTGTGAGCGCGAGTGTGCGTTCGAGTGTGCGTTCGAGTGTGCGTTCCAGTGTGCGTTCGAGTGTGCGTTCGAGTGTGCGTTCGAGTGTGCGTGCGAGTGAGCGTGCGTGCGAGTGTGTGTGTGTGTGCGAGCGAGCGTGTGTGCGTGCGAGCGAGCGAGCGTGTGTGCGAGCGCGTGTGTGCGAGCGTGTGTGTGCGAGCGAGCGTGTGTGTGCGAGTGAGCGTGTGTGTGCGAGCGAGTGTGCGAGTGTGCGAGCGTGCGAGCGTGCGAGCGAGCGTGTGTGCGCGAGCGTGTGTGCGAGCGTGTGTGTGCGAGCGAGCGAGTGTGCGAGCGTGTGTGCGAGCGAGCGAGTGTGTGTGCGTGCGATTGTGTGAGCGAGTGTGTGTGCGTGCGAGCGAGTGTGTGAGCGAGCGTGTGAGCGTGCGAGTGTGTGAGCGAGCGTGCGAGTGTGTGAGCGAGCGTGCGAGTGTGTGAGCGAGCGTGCGAGTGTGTGAGCGAGTGTGTGTGTGTGTGTGTGTGAGAGTGTGTGTGTGTGTGTGTGTTTCTCTTGTTTCGCACACTGTAAAAAATCAATGTGATGAACTTGGATATTTAAGTCAGTTCAACTTAAATCACATTAAACTGACTTTAAAAATGAGTTGAATCTTATATAACTTGTATAAAAAAGAGAAAAGTGCTTATTTTGCTGAGGTAAAGCAGTGTAAAAACATGTTATAACTTATTGATCATATAATTATTAAAACATCCTTGAAACAAGAACATTTATATGAGAATAAAGCTTGGGTAAAATAATTCTGTTTTCTGGGAACATATCTGCGGTAAAGTTTGTTTTTTTTTCCCTTAGAGGCACAAAACGACACGTTATTAGATTTATATGCTGTAAATAATGACATTTAAGCAATTTTAGCTTAAGTTATGTGAGATTCAACTCCTCAACTTTAATATTAAAAGTACTTGTACAGCCAATTTAATTATTTTTTAACATGTAGTTTTTAGATGGAAAACTATTTTTACTATGATTTAACTATGAAAATACGTCTTATTATCTCAGGCAGTTTTTATCCCTCAAATAAATGTATATTTTACACGTTTTTAATGGAAAACAAAAAATACTTAAGTTTATATAAACATTCTGTTGTCAAGCACAAACCACACCATTTTAAATATTTATTTTTTAATTATTTTAATATTTGATTTAGGCTAATAAATAAAATAAGATTAATTATTTATAAGTTTTACTAATAATTTTTTTTTTTTTGAAAACCAAAATGCTGACTGTAATTTTTTAAACTTTTCTAGTGTAGCCTATAATACGATGGTATATTAAAGGTATGATGGCGTAAATAATGTTGCATGCTGGGAGCTCGCGGCACTGGTTTGGTGTGTTGGGCGAGCAGCGATGCGCGTGAACTTGTACTTTCCCCGTGGGTTCATCCTCTCAGGAAAGAGAGAGAGTGTGTGTCTGGGCGAGTCGAGGCCGGTCTTAGCACTGATGCTAACAGACTGATGCTAGCGATAACGCGCCCGGCGGCTCAGGCTATTTATAGAGCTTCCCAGGAAACAAACTGATGGTTTATTGTAAATCATGCCGTCTTTGTTTAGGGGAGACCAGAGCTGCAAAAACACGTTTATCACGACTGCGGAATCAGCTGACAGAACTCTGCTAGAACATTCCCATTCAGTTATGAACACCTTATTTCTGAATGTTCTCTGAATGTCACTTTAGAATGTTTTAATAATTAAACGTTACTTTAGAATGTTTTAATAAATAAACGTTACTTTAGAATGTTTTAATAAATAAACGTTACTTTACAATGTTTTAATAAACGTTACTTTACAATGTTCTCTGAACGTTACTTTAGAATGTTTTAATACATAAACGTTATTTTAGAATGTTTTAATAAATAAACGTTACTTTAGAATGTTTTATTAAACGTTACTTTAGAATTTTTTAATAATTAAACGTTACTTTAGAATGTTTTATTAAACGTCACTTTAGAATGTTTTAATAAATAAACGTTACTTTAGAATGTTTTATTAAACGTCACTTTAGAATGTTTTAATAAATAAACGTTACTTTAGAATGTTTTATTAAACGTCACTTTAGAATGTTTTAATAAATAAACGTTACTTTAGAATGTTTTATTAAACGTCACTTTAGAATGTTTTAATAAATAAACGTTACTTTAGAATGTTCTCTGGACGTTACTTTACAATGTTTTAATAAATAAACGTTACTTTACAATGTTCTCGGAACGTTATTTTAGAATGTTTTAATAAATAAACGTTACTTTAGAATGTTTTAATAAATAAACGTTACTTTAGAATGTTTTATTAAACGCTACTTTGGAATGTTTTAATAAATAAACGTTACTTTAGAATGTTTTAATAAATAAACGTTACTTTAGAATGTTTTAATAAATAAACGTTACTTTAGAATGTTTTATTAAACGTTACTTTAGAATGTTCTCTGAACGTTACTTTAGAATGTTTTAATAAACGTTACTTTAGAATGTTTTAATAAACGTTACTTTAGAATGTTTTAATAAACGTTACTTTAGAATGTTTTAATAAACGTTACTTTAGAATGTTTTAATAAACGTTACTTTAGAATGTTTTAATAAACGTTACTTTAGAATGTTTTAATAAACGTTACTTTAGAATGTTTTAATAAACGTTACTTTAGAATGTTTTATTAAACGTTACTTTAGAATGTTTTAATAAACGTTACTTTAGAATGTTTTAATAAACGTTACTTTAGAATGTTTTAATAAACGTTACTTTAGAATGTTTTAATAAACGTTACTTTAGAATGTTTTAATAAACGTTACTTTAGAATGTTCTCTGAACGTCACTTTAGAATGTTTTAATAAATAAATGTTACTTTACAATGTTCTCGGAACGTTATTTTAGAATGTTTTAATAAATAAACGTTACTTTAGAATGTTTTATTAAACGTTACTTTAGAATGTTTTAATAAATAAACGTTACTTTAGAATGTTTTAATAAATAAACGTTACTTTAGAATGTTTTGTTAAACGTTACTTTAGAATGTTTTAATAAATAATATAATTAATAAATTCCGTTTGCGTCATCGTACACTCTTAGAAATCATGCTTTTGAGGCTCCACTCTTATTTTGTGTCTGTTTCTGTTTCTTGAGTTGTTTCTGGTTCTTCAGGTTCTGGTCTCAGAGCACTAGAACACAAGCGGCGGTAAAACATGTTTCCGAAGCCGCTCCGTCTGACGTTTGAGCGCAGGTGTGTGAGATTCCTGTGTCTTCAGTTGTGTTTGTCCATCTGCTGGTCATTGGTGACCCGTAGAGACACACACACACACACACACACCCCTGTGGAATCTCAAACATGCCTGAAGGCACGCAGATCCGCGCATACAGACGCACAAAAGAGACAAAAGACCCGAGACACAAAGACCAACATGCACACGCATCCCTTCATATGCAAAGCACTGGTTCCAGTGACATCACACCATTACGATCCCTGAACATCACACTGACTATTGTCCCCGTGAGCTCATCGTGTGTGTGTGTGAGTGTGAGCGTGTGAGTGTGTTCGTGTGAGTGTGTGAGCGTGTGAGTGTGTTCGTGTGAGTGTGTTCGTGTGAGTGTGTTCGTGTGAGTGTGTGAGTGTGTGTGAGTGTGTGTGAGTGTGTGTGAGTGTGTGTGCGTGTGAGTGTGTATGTGTGAGTGTGTGTGTGAGCCGGAGGAATCTCTGCCTACATCATGTGTGTAAATATCACTGTCAACATGACACGGTTGCATGCGTCTGGTTTGAAGAATAATCCACAAAAACATCATTCTGCTCTCGTTTCATCATCAATGCACGGAAACTAAAGTAAATACAGTCATTTGGTCGAAATAATGGTAGTTTTGTGTGGGTTTAAAGTTTTGTGTTTGTGTAAAGAATCAAAAACTTGCTCGAATGAGGCTTCAAACATTTCTACAATTTAATTATGTAAATATAATGTTATTATTATTAATTAGGTTATATATTTTATAGCGCTGGGCAACGATTAATCGCATCCAAAATAAAAGTTTGTGTTTACATAATATATGTGTGTGTAGTGTGTATAATTATTTTGTACATAAAAACACACATGCATGTATATATTTTAAATAAAAAGTGTTATTTATATATAAAATATTTATATATGATATAAATTATGTATATATATACAGTATACATGCAAATGTTTCTTAAATATATAAATCCATATTTGTGTTTTTATATATTCAAAATAATTATACAGATTATTTTGGATGCCATTAGTCATTGCCCAGCACTAATATTTTATTGTTGTATTAATATAATTAACATGTTTAATATTAGTAAATATTTTAAAATGTACCTTTTTGTTTTATTTCATATTTAATAAATAAACGTTATTAATATTAAACAATGTTAAATAAATGATATTAATATAATTAACATATTAAATATTATTAGCAGTAATATGTTAAATATCTAAATTTTTGCATCACATTAAATGTTTAAAACTATTAATATAATATCATATTACCTAAATTGTAAATATTGTGATGATTTAATGCATTTATGTAAGTAAATATTACTCTATTTGGCTATATATGGTGATATTGGTGAATATAAATAATATTTTCATTCATTTATGCATGATTAAATTAACTCGAGTCATTTTGAATCTATTTGGTGACAGTGACTGAGTAAAAAGAAACCAGTGATGCTTGTATTCAGTGTGTGTGTGTGTGTGTGTGTGTGTGTGTGTGTGTTGCTTTAGGTGGCCATAAAGTCCATCCGTAAGGAGAAGATTAAAGACGATCAGGATCTGATCCACATCCGCCGGGAGATCGAGATCATGTCGTCGCTCAGTCATCCCCACATCATCAGCATATATGAAGGTATGAAGTATGAAATATGAAGTATGAAAGCGTACTGGTGTTGTGTAACCAGATCGCTGGGATTCTTCAGTCACGCAAACCTCTTTGTTCTCGTTATGTAATGAAGGCAAGCGCTCATTAACATAACGCAGGAATATCTCAGTCTGATTAGTGCCATGGCAAAGAAACCAAAGTCTGTAAACTCCGAGAAGTGACTGACACCGTCACCTACGCCTTTCGTCGTGCTTAGTTGGGGACATTTCATTTAATATTCAGCAATATTATTGATCTGAACTAAATTAATTACTCTTTTACACCAGAAATGAAGCATCACTGAGCGTACTTAAGCTGGACTGACGCTATTCACTTCTGGACACACACGGTTCATTATGGTCCTGTTATCTGAGTAAAGCGCTGTGATGGCGCTGTGTAAATGACGTGGTGTAAATGAAATGACGCTGTGTAAGTGGCGCTGTGTAAGTGGCGCTGTGTAAATGAAATGACGCTGTGTAAATGAAATGACGCTGTGTAAATGAAATGACGCTGTGTAAGTGGCGCTGTGTAAATGAAATGACGCTGTGTAAATGGCGCTGTGTAAATGGCGCTGTGTAAGTGGCGCTGTGTAAGTGGCGCTGTGTAAGTGGCGCTGTGTAAGTGGCGCTGTGTAAGTGGCGCTGTGTAAGTGGCGCTGTGTAAGTGGCGCTGTGTAAGTGGCGCTGTGTAAATGAACTGGTGTAAATGAAATGACGCTGTGTGAAATGACGCTGTGTAAATTAAATGACGCTGTGTAAATGAAATGACGCTGTGTAAGTGGCGCTGTGTAAATGAAATGGCGCTGTGTAAGTGGCGCTGTGTAAGTGGCGCTGTGTAAGTGGCGCTGTGTAAGTGGCGCTGTGTAAGTGGCGCTATGTAAGTGGCACTGTGTAAGTGGCGCTGTGTAAGTGGCGCTGTGTAAGTGGCGCTGTGTAAATGACGCTGTGTGAAATGACGCTGTGTGAAATGACGCTGTGTAAATGAAATGACGCTGTGTAAATGAAATGACGCTGTGTAAGTGGCGCTGTGTAAGTGGCGCTGTGTAAATGACGTGGTGTAAATGAAATGACGCTGTGTAAGTGGCGCTGTGTAAGTGGCGCTGTGTAAGTGGCGCTGTATAAATGGCGCTGTGTAAATGAGGCTGTGTAAGTGGCGCTGTGTAAATGAAATGACGCTGTGTAAATGACGCTGTGTAAATGACGCTGTGTAAATGACGCTGTGTAAATGAAATGGCGCTGTGTAAATGGCGCTGTGTAATTGACGCTGTGTAAGTGGCGCTGTGTAAATGAAATGACGCTGTGTAAATGACGCTGTGTAAATGACGCTGTGTAAATGACGCTGTGTAAATGAAATGACGCTGTGTAAATGGCGCTGTGTAATTGACGCTGTGTAATTGGCGCTGTGTAAATGAAATGACGCTGTGTAAATGAAATGGCGCTGTGTAAATGAAATGGCGCTGTGTAAATGGCGCTGTGTAAATGGCGCTGTGTAAGTGGCGCTGTGTAAATGAAATGACGCTGTGTAAATGACGCTGTGTAAATGGCGCTGTGTAAGTGGCGCTGTGTAAATGGCGCTGTGTAAATGAAATGACGCTGTGTAAGTGGCGCTGTGTAAGTGGCGCTGTGTAAGTGGCGCTGTGTAAATGAAATGGCGCTGTGTAAATGAAATGACGCTGTGTAAATGAAATGACGCTGTGTAAATGGCGCTGTGTAAGTGGCGCTGTGTAAATGAAATGGCGCTGTGTAAGTGGCGCTGTGTAAATGAAATGGCGCTGTGTAAGTGGCGCTGTGTAAGTGGCGCTGTGTAAATGGCGCTGTGTAAATGGCGCTGTGTAAATGGCGATGTGTAAGTGGCGCTGTGTAAGTGGCGCTGTGTAAATGAAATGGCGCTGTGTAAGTGGCGCTGTGTAAGTGGCGCTGTGTAAGTGGCGCTGTGTAAGTGGCGCTGTGTAAATGGCGCTGTGTAAATGGCGCTGTGTAAGTGGCGCTGTGTAAATGAAATGGCGCTGTGTAAATGACGCTGTGTAAATGAAATGGCGCTGCGTAAATGACGCTGTGTAAATGGCGCTGTGTAAATGGCGCTGTGTAAGTGGCGCTGTGTAAATGAAATGACGCTGTGTAAGTGGCGCTGTGTAAATGAAATGGCGCTGTGTAAGTGGCGCTGTGTAAGTGGCGCTGTGTAAATGGCGCTGTGTAAATGGCGCTGTGTAAATGGCGCTGTGTAAATGGCGCTGTGTAAGTGAAATGACGCTGTGTAAATGACGCTGTGTAAATGAAATGGCGCTGTGTAAATGACGCTGTGTAAATGAAATGGCGCTGCGTAAATGACGCTGCGTAAATGGCGCTGCGTAAATGAAATGGCGCTGCGTAAATGACGCTGCGTAAATGGCGCTGTGTAAATGAAATGGCGCTGCGTAAATGGCGCTGCGTAAATGAAATGGCGCTGCGTAAATGACGCTGCGTAAATGGCGCTGTGTAAATGAAATGGCGCTGCGTAAATGACGCTGTGTAAATGAAATGACGCTGTGGAAATGACGCTGTGTAAATGACGCTGTGTAAATGAAATGGCGCTGTGTAAATGAAATGGCGCTGTGTAAATTACGCTGTGTAAATGAAGCTTTGTAAATGAAATGACGCTGTGTAAATAAATGGCGCTGCGTAAATGGCGCTGTGTAAATAAATGGCGCTGTGTAAATAAATGGCGCTGTGTAAATGGTGCTGTGTAAATAAATGGCGGTGTGTAAATAAATGGCGCTGTGTAAATGGTGCTGTGTAAATAAATGGCGCTGTGTAAATGGTGCTGTGTAAATAAATGGCGGTGTGTAAATAAATGGCGCTGTGTAAATGGTGCTGTGTAAATAAATGGCGCTGTGTAAATAAATGGCGCTGTGTAAATGACGCTGTGTAAATGAGATGGCGCTGTGTAAATAAATGGCGCTGTGTAAATGGCGCTGTGTAAATGGCGCTGTGTAAATGAGATGGCGCTGTGTAAATGAGATGGCGCTGTGTAAATGAAATTACGCTGCGTAAATGACGCTGTGTAAATGAAGCTTTGTAAATGAAATGACGCTGTGTAAATAAATGGCGCTGCGTAAATGGCGCTGTGTAAATAAATGGCGCTGTGTAAATAAATGGCGCTGTGTAAATGGTGCTGTGTAAATAAATGGCGGTGTGTAAATAAATGGCGCTGTGTAAATGGTGCTGTGTAAATAAATGGCGCTGTGTAAATGGTGCTGTGTAAATAAATGGCGGTGTGTAAATAAATGGCGCTGTGTAAATGGTGCTGTGTAAATAAATGGTGCTGTGTAAATAAATGGCGCTGTGTAAATGACGCTGTGTAAATGAGATGGCGCTGTGTAAATGAGATGGCGCTGTGTAAATGAAATTACGCTGCGTAAATGGTGCTGCGTAAATGAAATGGCGTTGCGTAAATGAAATGGCGTTGTGTAAATGAGATGGCGCTGTGTAAATGAGATGGCGCTGTGTAAATGAAATGACGCTGCGTAAATGGCGCTGCGTAAATGAAATGGCGTTGTGTAAATGGCGCTGCGTAAATGTAATGGCGTTGCGTAAATGAAATGGCGTTGTGTAAATGAAATGGCGTTGTGTAAATGACGCTGTGTAAATGAAATGGCGCTGTGTAAATGGCGCTGTGTAAATGGCGCTGTGTAAATGGCGCTGTGTAAATGGCGCTGTGTAAATGGCGCTGTGTAAATAAATGACGCTGTGTAAATGAAATGGCGCTGTGTAAATGGCGCTGTGTAAATAAATGACGCTGTGTAAATGAAATGGCGCTGTGTAAATGGCGCTGTGTAAATGACGCTGTGTAAATGAAATGGCGCTGTGTAAATGGCGCTGTGTAAATAAATGACGCTGTGTAAATGAAATGGCGCTGTGTAAATGGCGCTGTGTAAATAAATGACGCTGTGTAAATGAAATGGCGCTGTGTAAATGGCGCTGTGTAAATAAATGGCGCTGTGTAAATGAAATGGCGCTGTGTAAATGGCGCTGTGTAAATGGCGCTGTGTAAATGGCGCTGTGTAAATGGCGCTGTGTAAATGAAATGGCGCTGTGTAAATGGCGCTGTGTAAATGGCGCTGTGTAAATGGCGCTGTGTAAATGGCGCTGTGTAAATGGCGCTGTGTAAATGACGCTGTGTAAATAAATGACGCTGTGTAAATGAAATGCCGCTGTGTAAATGAAATGGCGCTGTGTAAATGGCGCTGTGTAAATAAATGACGCTGTGTAAATGAAATGGCGCTGTGTAAATAAATGGCGCTGTGTAAATAAATGGCGCTGTGTAAATGGCGCTGTGTAAATGAAATGGCGCTGTGTAAATGGCGCTGTGTAAATGGCGCTGTGTAAATGAAATGGCGCTGTGTAAATGGCGCTGTGTAAATAAATGGCGCTGTGTAAATGGCGCTGTGTAAATGAAATTACGCTGTATAAATGACGCTGTGTAAATGAAATGACGCTGTGTAAATGAAATGACGCTGTGTAAATGGCGCTGCGTAAATGAAATGGCGCTGCGTAAATGGCGCTGCGTAAATGGCGTTGCGTGAATGACGCTGCGTAAATGACGCTGTGTACGGGTGTGTGTTCCAGTGTTCGAGAACAAGGATAAGATCGTGATCGTGATGGAGCTGGGCAGTCGAGGAGATCTGTACGACTACATGAGCGACAGACAGCGCATCTCTGAGACTGAAGCCCGGGTCTTCTTCAGACAGATCGTCTCCGCCGTGCAGTACTGCCACCGCGTGAGTCACACACACACACACACACACACACACACTCACTCACACACTCGCTCACACTCACTCACACTCACTCACTCACACACGCACACTCTCACACACACATACACTCACTAACTCACACACACACACACACACACACTCACTCACTCACACACACTCAAACACTCACTGAGTAACACACACTCACAACCACTAGGGCTGTCAATCTTCCTCTATAATACTATTCAAATTCCATTCCTTATTTTATTTAATATTCGAATATTAAATGCTCAAATTCCTCCTATTATTAATATTTACGACATCACACAGGCTTATGGACGCCAATGCCACTATAGCATGTGGTTGTTGTTACACGTTCTGTCCACTAGAGGGACATTAACTTCCAATACACATTTTATTCGTGCTGAATATGGCTGAAGCGCCTCCGATGGTTTTCGGCTCATATCTCCGAGAAAACATATAGCGAAACTTATATCGTTCTTTTCAGTTCGACGTGAACGGCGGTGCTCGCAGAATCCGTTCTCGCCGAGATATTTGCGCTTTTCTCTTCACGGGCGCTTTTTACGTGGTTTAACATTTACCATTGTTGACAGTATTGTTATGATGATACAGCGTGGATAACGTGCACAATTGTGTTACGATTCAAAAACTTTATTGTTCATCAGACAAAACAAAGGCATTTCATTTTCACATGTGTGTAAGCCAAGGCGGCGAGAAAGGCAAGATTGCATAAAATAAAAAATATATATATATACATTAGCTAAAAAGCTATATTCGAATAGTAACTTCAGCATTCGAATAGTATTGATTTTTTTTTTTAAATATTCGAATTATATTCTAATTTCGGAATTCGTTCCAACAGCCCTAACACACACACACACACACACACACACTAACACACACACACTGACTAACACACACACACACACACACACTAACACACACACACTGAGTAACACACACACACACACACTGAGTAACACACACACACACACACACACAAAGTAGTTTAGAATACAATTAATGATTAATTTGATTTTAGTTTGATTTCCGTGTTGATGCTATAAAAACGTTTATTTAAAAGTTTAACAGATATCGGTCATAACAGTAATATTCTTTCATTTCTGGGGTATTGCGCATGTAGTTGCACAGTGAGTCTTCTCTGCCTGGCGGTACCGATCTCTGTGAAACCACACATCAGCTGAACATTAGTTTGACGTCATGTGAACATTTTTCACAGTCTGGAAACTACCCAGAATGCTGTTGTGCGCTGAGGAGGGGGCGAGACCCTCGCTGAGACACTGAATGGATTGCATAACACACATTACTGAGCATGAATGAGCAGATCTAGAGGCAGTTGTGTTCCACGCTAATGCACACACACACACACACACACACGCACGCTAACACACACACGCACACGCACGCTAACACACACACACTGAGTAACACACACAAACACACTGAGTAACACACACACTAACACACACACACACTCACCGAGTAACACACACTCACTGAGTAGCACACACACACACACTCACTGAGTAACACACACGCACACTCTCACTCACTGAGTAACACACACATTTACTGAGTAACACACACACACACTCACCGAGTAACACACACTCACTGAGTAGCACACCCACACACACACACACACACACACACACACACTCACTGAGTAACACACACACACTCACTGAGTAACACACACTCACTCACTGAGTAACACACACACACTCACTGAGTAACACACACACACACTCACAGAGTAACACACACACACACTCACTGAGTAACACACACACACACTCACTGAGTAACACACACACACACTCACTGAGTAACACACACACACACTCACTGAGTAACACACACACACACACACTCACTGAGTAACACACACACACACACACACACTGAGTAACACACACACACACACACACAAACACACACACACTCACTGAGTAACACACACACTCACTGAGTAACACACACACTCACTGAGTAACACACACACTCACTGAGTAACACACACACACTCACTGAGTAACACACACACACTCACTGAGTAACACACACACACACTCACTGAGTCACACACACACACACACTGAGTAACACACACACACACACACTAACACACACAAACACACACACACACACACACTGAGTAACACACACACTCACTGAGTAACACACACACACTCACTGAGTAACACACACACTCACTGAGTAACACACACACTCACTGAGTAACACACACACTCACTGAGTAACACACACACTCACTGAGTAACACACACACACACACTGAGTAACACACACACACACACACTAACACACACACACACAAACACACACACACACACACACTGAGTAACACACACACACTCACTGAGTAACACACACACACTCACTGAGTAACACACACACTCACTGAGTAACACACACACACACACAGAGAAACACACACCGACTAACACACACCGAGTAACACACATACTGAGTAACACACACACTCACTGAGTAACACACACACTCACTGAGTAACACACACACACACACACACCGAGTAACACACACCGAGTAACACACATACTGAGTAACACACACACTCACTGAGTAACACACACACTCACTGAGTAACACACACACACACACACACACTGAGTAACACACACACACACACACACACAAACACACACACACTCACTGAGTAACACACACACTCACTGAGTAACACACACACACTCACTGAGTAACACACACACTCACTGAGTAACACACACACTCACTGAGTAACACACACACTCACTGAGTAACACACACACTCACTGAGTAACACACACACACACACTGAGTAACACACACACACACACACTAACACACACACACACACACACACACACACACACACACTGAGTAACACACACACACTCACTGAGTAACACACACACACTCACTGAGTAACACACACACTCACTGAGTAACACACACACACACACCGAGTAACACACACCGAGTAACACACACCGAGTAACACACATACTGAGTAACACACACACTCACTGAGTAACACACACACTCACTGAGTAACACACACACACACACACACCGAGTAACACACACCGAGTAACACACATACTGAGTAACACACACACTCACTGAGTAACACACACACTCACTGAGTAACACACACATACACACACACACTGAGTAACACACACACACACACACACAAACACACACACACTCACTGAGTAACACACACACTCACTGAGTAACACACACACACTCACTGAGTAACACACACACACTCACTGAGTAACACACACACACTCACTGAGTAACACACACACACACTCACTGAGTAACACACACACACACACTGAGTAACACACACACACACACACTAACACACACACACACACACACACACTGAGTAACACACACACACACTGAGTAACACACACACACTCACTGAGTAACACACACACTCACTGAGTAACACACACACTGAGTAACACACACACACACTGAGTAACACACACACTCACTGAGTAACACACACACACACACCGAGTAACACACACCGAGTAACACACACACTCACTGAGTAACACACACACTCACTGAGTAACACACACACTCACTGAGTAACACACACACACACACACTCATTAAAAAACGTTTATTCTGCGAGCGATTAATCGTTATGCAGTCCTAGTTAATGCAATGAAGGAGATTGGTTTAATGAACAGAAATGCTAAATATTGTGTTTTCTGAACCGCATTAATTATCTAAGCTGACGAAAAGGAAAAAAGTTTCTAAATCACGAAACTATTTTTTAGCGTATAGACTGAACACGTAATACGCATGCCGTCGCCGTGTTCATGTTTCGCAGTGTACACAGAGACGATGATGGCAAACACACACAGTTGTGTAGTAAGCGCTGTTGTGTGTCTGTGTTTATTCCGAACAGAACGGGATCGTTCACCGCGACCTGAAGCTGGAGAACATCTTGCTGGACGACAACGGCAATATCAAAGTAAGTTCCGGAACAAGCAGAAGGACATGTTTCTGTGTGAACTGTTGTTGCGTGAAGTCGTTCCCGTACCGGCACTGTACGCTTAAAGGGATAGTTCACCCAAAAATGTAAACTCTGTCAGTATTTACTCGCCCTCATGTTGTTCAACCCCGTCAGACCTTCGTTCATCTTCGGAACACGAATTAAGATATTTGTGATGAAATCTGAGCGCTGGATCACTCCTCCACACTGGCCCATAGGCTTCTCAGGGAGTGAAACTTGCCGGCCTCAAAGTTATTAAAAACATCGTTAAAATAGTCCGAGTGACGACAGTGGCTCAATCTTAAGTTTATCAAGCGACGAGAATACTTTTTGTGCGCAAAAACAAACAAAAATAACGACTTTATTTCAACTATTCATTTCCTTCTGGTGGGCCTCTAGTCAGTTAAACTAGTGTGTTTGCGTAGAGCTACGTCACACGCAGGCTCGCTATTGGCCGACGCTGGTCATGTGTGTGATGCGTGTGACGTACAACAACAGAAGCTTACGCTGTTACACTAGTTTAACTGACTCAGAAGGACATGAAGAGTTGAATAAAGTCGTTATTTTTGTTTGTTTTTGTGCACAAAAAGTATTCTCGTCGCTTGATAAACTTAAGATTGAGCCACTGTAGTCACTGCACTATCCCTCAGCTCCAGGACTTCAAGCTCTACTCTCGTGGCGTCAGAGATCTCACTTATCAAACAATATCTTCTAACAAAAGGTCAATAGATCAATAAAACACAATGGGACTAATAAAGTGCAGTGACTGCGGTAACTGAAACCACTGACAGATATCGCTTGTTTCATGAATATATGATCGACTTGAAGAATAAAAGCTGTATCATATACTTTGGTATTTATCTAAGAAATATCACACTCATAGTCATGTGACATGTCTTTATATCTATATCAGATGGGCTGCAGATTCATGATATATATTGTTTTTCAATAATTCATGCCTATTCATAAATGACTTGAATTTAAAAAACTCAAGCACTTTAAAGTCGCACCAAGAAAAAAGTGATGGAACATTTTTGTGTTTGCATTTCTTATCTCCTTATGTCGCTAGTAACCACACTCAATGTATTTTTTTTTCAACACATCCCATAATTTTTTTTTTAATACCGGCCTCTGCCAAACGGTTGAGATGGCACTTAATGGTAAAAAATGGTGCCGGAATTCATACACATACTTTGCCCATCATAATTTATGATCAAAACCTTTTCTAATCTTGACAAAACACATTGTCAGAAAGATCTGAGTCTCAAGGTTCCATATTTTGTGACAGAAGTGATATTTGGACAGAAGTTTATTAATTTGTTACAGCAGAATTCATACAATTAAATTCAATGGAATTTGTCATTTTTGGTGTTACGCCTAAACAAACTCTCGTGGGAACTTCAATTTTTGTGATATCAACTTCAAATTTGGAGCACAACTTGGTTAGATATATGGCTTTGATTTTATAGTAAAAAATATATTTTATATAAAAGAAAAAATATTAAGTACAGTATATTTGATTTAATGTAAAGTTAAAACTTCCATAACTTTTTCATACTTTTATTTTTTGAAGTGCTTTTACTTCAGCAATAATCTGCTGAGTGTTTTCTTTAAAACAAGTTTATTCCAAAGCATTCTTGTAATTACAGCAAAGTTTTAATAGTTCATTGTGATGTCCGTTCTCAACCGTTATGTGCCAAATCAACCGTTTGGTTGAGCATGTTTTTGAAAAATTATTAAAAACATACTTACGTTTTTTCATGGAACCATATAACATGATTTTGTAAAATTAGGGCGCTTAGCTTGCAACATTTCACCAAGAACAGTTCACATTTATTTGTTTCTGACATCCATGTTTGAGGAAGTGTTGTGACCAGTGCTGTTGATTGACACTGGGACATCTAGTGGATGTTTTTGGCGTTTAGACCTCAACCAGATGGTAGAGATGCTCAGTCAGCTTGAGTTAAGTTAGGTACTCCTCTTAATAAAATATAGTGACTCAAAATGTGCTCACCCATTTGGTCCAGCAGACCGGTAAAGGGTTAAGCTCGTGGTAGAGCCCTGGTTTCTGCACTCGGGTGTTTGAGTCTTTTTCCATTGGGAATATCCAGACTTTCATGGAAACGTTATCTCTGAACTTCTGTTTTCCCTGGTTTTATTAAACAAGAGGCCATAAAACTCGCATGATAACGGCATAAATCTAGATGGGTTTCTGAGATGAGAAATGAGAGGCGCTGATCGAAACCACAAGTGAAGAAATGGATTATAAATACAGTGTAAATATAATTTAGTACCAGTAAAATACCCTAAAAATACAAATTCAAGAAACGTTTTCATTGAAATAAAACAAACTTGCACAGAGAATCACTCTGCTGATGTTTATCAAGGAAGTCATTGGGAATTTCCAGACTTCCACAGAAACGTTATCTCTGAACTTCTCTTTCCCTGGTTCTATTACAGCGAAGCCCCCAATCGAAACTCGCATGAGATAGCGGCATAAATCTATGTTCGGTTTGATGAGCTGTAAAACTGCCACTGATCGAAACTACGGCTATTTTTTAAGGTAATGGACCAACAAGCTGGTTGTTTTGAGATGATAATAATAAAATAAAAGAATAATAAACGAGACTCAAACATCCATTTTGTAACAGACATGCGTGTTTATTTGAGCAATTCCGTCAAAGAAGCAACACAAGCACTGAAATAAATGTCAGGAAATCAGGGTAACTTAATCTAATAAGTTAAATATTTAAAAAAACGATTCCATCTTTTCTAATGGCGTCATGTTTTCTACTTGTTAAAAATAATTAGCCATGCCCGTTCCCACAGCGTTTTCTACTTCACCACAGCACAAACGTGAATATAATAGGCCTTATTAAACGCCAACCAAAGAAACGTTTATAATCCCCTTCGAATCCGGGTGAGACTGGAATAACTAATTAACATAATATTGTTAACTTCGCAGAACACAAATGCTTCCATGGCTGCGATGTAACATTTAATTGCTGCTAAGCTATTCTTTATTTTCCGCGGCTGTCGAGTTTAGCACAGAAGTTTAGTTTAGTCTTTAGACTTCGGGTTGTGTTTTTCTAATATAACATGATTATATCAAACTGGCCCTGATGGTTGAAGCCACTGTGTGTTTTCCAGATCGCGGACTTCGGGTTGTCGAACCTGTTCCAGAGCGACGCGTTCCTACAGACGTACTGTGGCAGTGCGCTATACGCCTCCCCGGAGATCGTGAACGGCCGGCCGTACCGCGGCCCGGAGGTGGACAGCTGGTCTCTGGGCGTCTTACTCTACACACTCGTTCACGGAGCCATGCCTTTCGACGGACACGACCACAAGAACCTGGTCCGGCAGATCAGCAGCGGAAACTACCGCAAGCCCACCAAACCGTCCGGTGAGGCGCTTATGCAACCGCATGCTAGTGACCGTTTCAGGCATTCTTGACCGAAAAATGTAGCGTTTTTAATTTGATTTATTTCATTGGAATGGTATGAAACTTGGTAAAGGTTTTGGCACTTGCTGTGTGAACACACACACACACACACAAATCATGGACATGATAGTCACATTTAGTCATACCCGCCAGAAACGAGCGCATTGTAAATGAATGAATTTCCTCTAGTGGAAGCGTTTGGTACTACATCTCACTGAACGCTCTTTTTTTTTAAATGTCAGGCTGAAATTTGGAACACAACTTGTTTAGATTTATGGCTTTGATTTTCTCACAGTTTTAGAGCAAAACGTGTTTTTGAAAACATATTTCATATAAAAATTAAAAATAGTATTTTTGCACATTTTTCATAATAACAAGTATAAAATTCTGTAAATTTTTTAAAAACTTTATTCACTTAAGCAATAATCTGCCAAGTGTCATCTTTAAAAAATGAGCGCAAACTTCAGTCTGTTGCTTTAAACCATCAAGATTTACGACAGTTTAAGTTGGAAATGTAATTTTCAGGTCTACACTCAAAAAGTGAATAAATGGATTATAAATGCTGCGTAAATATAATTTAGTACCAAAAAATCCCCAATCAAACTCAAATATAATATATTCCTTCCATTGAAATAAGAAAGTCGCACCAGAGGTTTAAAACGACACGCGTAACTGGTTATCGAAGGTCCAAACTTAGTAAACCATGTCAATGTTTTATAGGTAGCGCTTATCTATTCCTAGCAGATAACGCTCTGAATTGTGTGCCATGTGTTGACCTTGGCAGCCTCGTAAAACTGAGTTGATCTGGGAGTCAAGTTCTCAACGACAGCTACTTTATTGCCGGAGGTCGTATTGAGCCGTTGGCTAAAGTGGCCTTTCACTTATTGAAACTCTTTCTGTTTTATAGCACTGAGAAACTGCCCAGAGTAACTGAGCTAGTCTTGCCAAACCGGTTCCTGGAGCCACACCTCAACTGTGCACATTTGACCGATCTATTTTTAGGTCCTGGAGTCTCTACTAACAAGCGTTGAGTTGAGGCAGGTGTGTTTGATTGGGAAGAGTTGAGAATGTGTGCGTTTGGTGTGTCTTCAGGAACAATGGATTACAGTCTCTTGCACACGTGTGCTCTTTCATTCCCTACGGTTATCAACACTGTCTAGATCCACAAATAAAAAACATTATGGGAATGGTATCTGTTTTTATGTTTGTGTGAAATAAAAGAGACCCCTTTTGTAACAAAAGTTTTAAAAAAATTAATCAAATGTAATTTTACTTGCTTTATGCAGATTTTGGAGGATTTATTATATATTTTTTTATTTTTAATTTGACATGGTTTAGTGTAAGATTTTTGCCCATCTTTTGAAAAACTAAAATGCAGTTTTAAAAGTAAAAAAAAAAAACACTTTTACCAGTAGAGCTCCATTATTTGCTATTTGACTAAATGAAACGAGTACAAAAAATGCTAAATTGACAAAAAGCTATTTTTATTGTTATAATTGTGATTTCATAATATGTAGATATGAATCCAACTGGAAAAACTTGTGAAAATGTGTCTTTCAGTTAGTCAGATAGCAAATAGTGAAGCTCTGCAGCCATCTACTGGTTAAAGTGATAATGTTTAACGTTTAAAACTGCATTTTCCAAAAGAAGGGCAAAAGTCCATGTCAAATTATCAATGTTATCCCCATGAAGGAAAGAAGTTGGAAATGTGGGTCTTTTATAAAGTGAATTTTACACAAAAAGCTGTTTTTTAAATTTATTTTTATATAAAAAAAAGTAATTAATTTATTTATATAAATTTCAAAAAATATAATAAATCATCCCAAAACTGCACAAATGTGGAGTAAAAACATTAATAAACTGAGTAAAATTACATTTGTTTTAAAAATTACATTTTGTTGCCTGGGGTCTCTGGAGACCCGCACACGAGCAGTGCATGCGGGTGATTAGGATCTGCTGGAAGGAGCAGGATCGCTAAATCCAATGCTAATCCTCTTTGTCGCCCCACAGATGCGTGTGGTTTGATCCGCTGGATGTTGATGGTGAACCCAGAGCGTAGAGCTACGCTGGATGAGATCGCGGGTCACTGGTGGCTCAACTGGGGCTATCAGCTCCCCCTACAGGCTCAGAGCGACACCGCATCGCTGGGTCCGACACGCGTGTCCGCGGCGTCTCAAACCGGCGGCCCGACTCGCATCGCAGACTGGCTACGCCGCACCTCTCGCCCTCTCCTGGAAAACGGTTCTAAGATGCGCTGCCTATTGCGTACGGGCGGAGGAGAACCAGTTCAGCGACAGCGCTCAATACGCAGGTCGCGCAAAGAAAACAACGTTTCGCAAACAATGCAGGAATCACCTCGCCCGTTTAAAAGCATCCTAAAGAAGCGTGGAAGTCTAAAACAGAAACTGACTCCCGGGGACTCCCAGGATACGCCCTCGGAGGAGAATTCCAAGAAGTCGTTGGCTCCGCCTCCTAAAGGCATCCTGAAGAAGCCTTCCGAAAGCGAATCGGGATATTACTCCTCATCCCCGGAGAGTTACGACTCCGGGCGGACTCTCGGGAACCCGTCGCCTAAGCAGAACCGCAAGGGAATCCTCAAACGCCACGGCAAGTTTTCCGAAGGATTCGGATCACTGGATAAGCTTTCGCCTTCCTTGCCCTCGGTGGTCAACAAATCCCGACCGAGTGGAGCAATCAGCGAGGACAGCATTCTGTCCTCCGAGTCTTTCGACAGACTTGATCTTCCCGATCGAGAGATTCCCGTTGCTCCGACGGAGAGACGAAGAATGCGAGGATGCTTATCCGCCGATAATATCCTCGACTTACGAGAGGACGGGCCAGGGACTCTGCTCAAGGGACACTGGGAAATGGACGTAGCATGCTATCGTGCAGGAGTGTCCGATAGCGTGTTTTCAATCTCCGACTGCGAAAACGTCACTCGGACTTACAAGCAAGCCTTGGGAGCGACTGCTAGCTAAGATGCACAACGACCATGAAGTGCAGAATCTGCAACTCGGTTGTGCCTAGAAAGGTAAACAAGTTGGAAACAAAACAAGGAAAGCTTCCTGATGAATGCTGGTATTAGAACGCTTCAGGCCAGACAGGAAGTGGGTCTTCAAGAGGACAGGAAGTCCTGTGTGACAGACTCGTTTGGGACACGCATTTCATTCTGAGGGAACGGCAGTTTTTTGATGCGTTTGCAACGAAAACTGCTTTTATAATGTAGACTTGATTTCAGAAAAGTGCCTTTTATTTTGTCAAATGATCAGCAACTAACTTGTTATCCTTTGAAATGGTTGACGGTTACATGACTGTTTAGGGTGTTGGCTAGTCAAAGTACCAAAGATCCATTGTGAATAGGTTTTAAAGGTGAATATTGGTGGTAGATGACATAAATGTACAAGAACACTAAAGGTCTCAATTGGCAAAGATTGACTAAAATCCTCAAGATCGTTCCCGCCAATTTGAGTTTTACAACATGCCATTTATTATCATGGATACAGTAAACTATTGTCTTTTTATGACGTTATGTAGTCTAGACTTTAGTTACATGTTTAAATTGAGCAGATAGCAGTTTATTAGGATGGTGAAATACGCCGTGACCTCCTCACCGAATAGGATTAAACTAAAAGTGGATTTTTTTTGTCTCCAAATCCTTGGAGAAATGTGTTGAAATGGTGGGGTTTACGGTTTTGGGCATCTGGACGTTTACTTCCAGTTGTAAAGGCAAGTTAAGAATGGGAAAGAATGATATTTCAGTGTCATAACAGGGTGTTAATCAGTAAATCTGCTTGTCTTGAGTTTCTAAACTCTACATACAGTATTTGTCCATTAGAGCGGCGGTGAGATCTTGTCAGGGGTTTCATGGTTATGAAGGGTTTTTCTTCTGTTTGGTGTCATATTTGTTTGAGTTTCTGCATGCTTACTTGCCAAAGTGCCTGATTTATCTGCCCTGATGTCCAATAAAACAGCACAAATTCAGTTGAAAACGCTCTGAATGTGTTCTTGTGTTCCCATGATAATCTTTTGAATTACTTTATCGTAGACTGTATTCCAGTACACATTTTAAAGTCCCCCTGTGGTGAAAATCAAGTTTTTAATGTTGTTTATGTGTGTATGTGGTGTTTTTAATGTGCTTTAAGACACACATGTGTAAGTTCATAAGTCGACAGCATTGCTGAGTATTTTCTGCTTAAAACTGCAGTGAATCAAAGACAGTCTCAAAAACACGGTGTGAAATCGCTGGTGTTTCTGACGTCACAAACGACCTTGTAACCAATCAGATCAACGTGTGATCGTCAACCAGTGGATCTCTGAGTGAGTGAGTGAGTGGAGGCGGGGCTCATCTGCATATTAAGAGAACCGCGCATACTAAATGAGGCAAGGGTGTCGAGTTACATTCAAGATATTTTAAGACATGAACTTTTTTTTCAAGGAAAACAAACACTTAAATATGTAATTTTAGTGATCAAACATGAGTTTTAAATGATAAATGATCGACTACAGGGTGACTTGGAAAACTGTAGTGTGAGAAATGTTGCAGTTTTTAAAAAGTTACATAAAGAAAGTTCTGAATTGGTAGTTTGAATGTAACACCTGTGTTATTTTAGTTAACTAAAACTAGAACATTTTTGTTAATTGAAATGAAAGAAAATAATTTATTTTAGATAGTTGCCAAAGCAACATTTCATATTTTTGTTTAGTTTAACTTGATGTACTAAAATAACTAAAACTAACACTGAAAAACTATATAGATGTTTTTTTTTAAGTAAATTTAAAAAAAAAACACCAAATTAATTAAAAATTTTACTAAAATTGACCTGAAAGCAGAAAATGCTCAAATAAAAACTCACTAACTCAGCTGAAAATATACTTTTTCCAATCTTAATCATTCCCATTTCCAAACCTGTCAAAAAATATCACGGATATATTTTACTCTAAAATACAGACACTTTTACAAGTAAGATTGTGTTATTATTTACATTGCATTTAAACCCCCTCTGCTAATTAGTATGCAAAATATTGATTATTTTAAACTAGGTATTTATCACAGTGGCATTTGTTTTCTGAATTTAATTTATACTGATTTGAATTAAAAACTGTGTGAAATTGGACA
>CM060637.1:882500-960000 GCA_030578275.1 Meda fulgida
GATTCGTCTGACGGACTCGCCGGTTAAACTATAGAATCAGTCACAAGGGATTTACGTTATCCAAACTCTTAACGGGCCTACAAACTATTTACACTGTACATTTAACCGAACTCATGAGTAAAAACGCATAATATTATTCAGTTTTCGGAAGACTGGTGCGCGAGCTGCGGCGCGCGGCGTGACCGCTCTCACGAAAATCCACGAATGATCGTTGTGACGTCACATCGAAGATCGTGACATGTCGCTTAGTCATCGTGAAACAAAACAAACGTATTTTATTTTAATCTTAATAGAAAGACTGAGGGAATTTTAATCTGGACGGAAAGGAGTTTTGTTATATGACAATAACAATGTTTAATGTTTTTTTTTCTTAATTTCTTCGAAGCATTTAACAAAATTAAATAAATAAACGTATTTTATTTTATTGATATGAGGTTCTGGTCTCATGAACTCCACATTAACTTTATTCATAATCATAACTAAATTGAATAACATCCGCCACAGCTCATTACATTTATATATATTTCACTTGTACTTGTTTTACTTCAAAATTCATTGAGAACAACATTTCATGGAACGGTTACAAGCCACGAGTGCAAAAATAACAGGTCTGGATGAGTTTATGATTTTATTAAGTTCTAACCAAGTTTAGTCCAAAAATATGAACAGCAAAAATGCAAAATATATTGCGGCACAATCCCACATTTGATCGTGTTATTCCAGCACGTCGTCAAACCGATGCCTGAAGATGAGCGTGCGCGGTCAGTCAACGGTCATGGCGGGCGTGGCGTTCTCCAGGTCTCGAGACTCGGCGTTCTGCAGTTCTCGCCGGATCTCAGCCGTGACCCCCGGGTGCGTGTGGACCCTCAGAAGGTCCAGCAGCGCCTCCTTCTGTTCGGAGGACAGGTCTGCTCTGTAGCGCTGGGCTAGCGTGAGCAGGCTCTGGTGCCACAGCACCGGCAGGGTCCGTTTATCTGAGCCAAACGACAGAAAGTGTGCGACCAGGGCGTCGAGCACACGGAAGGGCAGCGCGTACTTCTTATCCAGCAGCAGTCGCAGGAAAATACTGTTGGCCCCGTTATACTCCATCTCGGCCAGTTTCAGCATCGCAGCGCTGCAGAAGAGGACAGACAAACCTTAGTTAGTGGTGGAATTACTCGCCGGCCAATTCAGAACTTCTACTAGCCACAAAAATAAAGAAATTAATCAGATTAACTACATCATAGCTTTAAATTAATTATAAAATTTGGAAAATAATGTATTTTCTGTCAACCAAATGCTTTTTAATCTTCGCTACTGCTTCCATGCAAATGAACACGCGCTGTTATGTGTTGTGTAGTGACGTGTGTGTTCAGGTGAGCCAGATATGAGCAGATTCTGTGCAATACGCTGGATTTAATAAATCATGAAGACTCACGAGTTGAGTATTTGTCTTACAAGAACTTCCCCAACAAGGTGAGTGAACATAATAACTAACGCCATATTGGCCAGTGATTTGACAGCTGATTTTTACCGCATCTGGCGGTGTTCATTTCTAAACCTGGAGCAACAAATCAGAAAATTCACAGTTCGATATATATATATATATATACACACACAGATTTATTTGGGGGGGGCTTTCGTAACTTTTCTTATCATTTATTACTTAAAGCTTACTTGAAGTTCTTCGATACCACATCAAAAACTTCTGGCCTAACTAATAAAGTCCAAACATTATTATAAACAAGTGAACAGTCAGTAATAAAATAAGCACAAATACACACATTACAAGCAGAGATGAATACTGAATAACAGTCACAGTCTAACAGTATTCAGGTACAGAAATGAATAATTAAGCCTAAATGTAAAATAACACTGTTCACTGTAGAAATTAAATATAGTTTCATCGTTGTTAAAGCTGTATTCTGTTGTGTTATAAACATTAATGACACAGCAGGAATATTAGGCTACTGTCACTTTAAGACCGAATACACGGACACACATCCGGGTCTCTGTTCTCTGACGACAGAACCGAGAGGACACTTGCCGAGGCGAGCCTTTAGGCAACATTTTGTGTGTGTGCGTATATTCAAGCGCAAGGAACCGTGAAAGAGGAGTCCCTTCGGCGTTCGGCTGTGCGCGCAGAGATCACACCGCCTCTTCTGCGTTTAAAATTGTTTGAATGTGTAAATTGGCAAAACGAAACACGTCCAAATGATAAACTTTCACTCTATGATGCTTAAAGGAGTAGTTCACTTTAAAAAAAAACTTTTGCTGATAATGTACTCCCCCCATGTCATCCAAGATGTCCATGTCTTTCTTTCTTCAGTCGAAAAGAAATGAAGGTTTTTGATGAAAACATTCCAGGATTTTTCTCCATATAATGGACTTCAATGGGGTCCAAACGGTTCAAGGTCCAGATGAGCGTTTCAGTGCAGCTTCAAAGGGCTTTAAACGCCACCAGACGATGAATAAGGCTCTTATCTAGCGAAACCATCGTCATTTCTAAAATAAATAATAAAGTTGAAGTTTTATAAGCACAAACGCTCGCCTCGCTCTGTTCTGTGATGCGCGGTCGTGACGTCACGTAATACGCAATTGAAAAGGTCACGCTTGGCGTATGTGCGAGTCAGTGTTTACAAGTTGAACGTACAAAGTCAAACGCCGTTTACAAAAAAAGGAAGTTAAAAGGTAAAACGATGCCGGACGATTTTGAGCTTCGAGGAGAAGATCAGATGCAGTTTTACGCCTTTCTGAACCGGAACACAGAGGAGAAGCGTGACCTTTTCAGTGTAATTGCGTATTATGTGATGTCACGAACGCGCATCACAGAACAGAGCAAGGCCAGCGTTTGTGCTTATAAAACTTAAACGTTTTATTTATTTGTGAAATGACGCTGGTTTCGCTAGATAAGACCCTTATTCATCGTCTGGTGGCGTTTAAAGCCCTTTGAAGCTGCACTGAAACGCTCATCTGGACCTTGAACCGTTTGGACCCCATTGAAGTCCATTATATGGAGAAAAATCCTGGAATGTTTTCATCAAAAACCTTCATTTCTTTTCGACTGAAGAAAGAAAGACATGGACATCTTGGATGACATGGGGGGGGAGTACATTATCAGCAAAAGTTTTTTTAAAAGTGAACTAATCCTTTAAATTTAGCAGTTAATCCGCGAATCACACGTGAGCGGAGCCAACCCGTCGCACGCCACCATTAACGCCGTGTGCTAGCTACACGCGCCGCGCGATAGCATCTTCTCCATGTTAATCAGAGAGTGTGTCCTAACCAGACGCAATTCTGTTTTAGCAACGCTTTCTATTTCTCTGTGACGTCGTGCTGGAACAACAAACACAGAGTGTGGCACTGCTAATCTCAGGCCCTGCTTATGTGCTGTAAATGTGAAAAGCGTGTCATGTGACTGAACATCATTCAGTGCTGCAGCAGTGGATAATTCACCTCAGATCTTGAAATTAAACAAATGGAAACAAGAAAGTGTATTCTTTGACAAAGATTGTTTTAGTAACTCTGTATTTTTAATAACGTTTATATGCTGTAAGTTATTGTGAGTGCGTCAGGATCACTGTGCCGTGCACTCGCCGCGAGACTCCGCCCACTCGCTGCTCTGATTGGCTGTGGGTTTTGACTGATTTTGACAGACACGTTATTTGCCGCTGGAATCTTATCGCACAGCGTCTGGTTAGGACACGGTGTAAGTGTGACTTCAGAAGCGCTTCTGTGCCGCCTTCGCAGTGTAAGCCACAAGACATGAATGTGTGGGCGTGATGACCTCTGACCTGTGTGTAAAGCTCACCTGGAGTGTAACACTGGGATGGAGCAGCGTGTGAGGATACTGCCGATGATAATGGCTTCTCTCAGCGTACATGTTCCCGATTCACACAGCGGAAGCAGAATCCCTACACACACACACACACACACACACCAACAGCAAGTCGACAGCATTGCTGAGTATTTTCTGCTTAAAACTGCAGTGAACCAAAGACAGTCTCAAAAACACGGTGTGAAATCGCTGGTGTTTCTGACGTCACAAACGACCTTGTAACCAATCAGATCAACGTGTGCTCGTCACCCAGTGGATCTCTGAGTGAGTGAGTGAGTGGAGGCGGGGCTCATTTGCATATTCATAGAACCGCGCATACTAAATGAGGCAAGGGTGTCGAGTTACATTCAAGATATTTTAAGACAATGATTTTTTTCAAAGAAAAAACATTTAAATATGTAATTTTGGAGATCAAAGATGAGTTTTAAGGGATAACATTAATGACTACAGGGGGACTTTAAAGACAATTGTTTTCTGTAATTAAATATGCACTAAAAATTCCAGGATCAAAATTCTCATTTTGTTGACACGGTTTTTACAGAGCGCATTCATCAGAAAACAGCAGACAGGAAAAAGAAAAACAACGTTTTCACCATGTTTTTAGGAAAGTTAAGTGTACACCAGGCGAGGGACACATGAACAAGCATCGCAGTTAATACTGAGTTTAGGTGCAGAGCTTCTGAAGTGGAGAACAACACTCATTTAAGGACACGGCCTTTGAAGATATGAAATATATGAAGATATGAAATCTACAGACGCAAATAGATCAAGTGCAATAAAATAAACACTTAAATGTGTTTTGGATGTTTTCTGATGGAAGCAAATTCTCAAGCTTGACAAGTGCGTTTTTATTTGCTCTTAAATATTTCCATTTAGTTGAAATTTATCTTAGTCATTTAAGCACTTTTATTTCAGTTCTCATTTTAAGTTATCAAAACAATTTTTAATAGGTTCAGTTAACAGTAATAACTCTTCCGTTTCTTCTCTGATGTTAATGAGTCGCACACGTGTAATGTGAAAGTCAGCGGTGTCCTCTAGTGGTCAGTTACAGTAACACGTACATCATTACTGATGATCTTCTCTAGATTAAATAGAGCTAATATTAATATTACCAACAGCTCTGTGTAAAGACACATACATGCCACTTCTGAAGCGCTTCTGAACATCAGAATACACTTTTAACTGCATCTTTTAGAGCACAAAATCAATTTGCATCTATAGATTTCAATTACAGTTTATATTTTTAAAGGTTTTTGCTCCTACATTGAGCCAGAAATCTCCTCTTCACCAAACTTTAGTTTTATTCTTATCTGTATTCTGAAGGTTTTTACAGAGTTTGTTCCTATACCATTTTCCTGATTTTATTCAACAATATGGCAAAAAATTTATATATTAATAATAATAATAATATCCAAAATCCCCTCTATAAAAACCTTTGACTATGTTATATATGACTAATATATATATATATATATATATATATATATATATAAAAAGAAACGAATTTTGAACCTGAATCCAATGTTCCGATTTTTGTTCTAGAAATGTATGCAAATTAGTGCATATTTAATCAAATCGCGCCTCATTTCCATATTTAAGCATAACATTATTAATGTGGAAGTGTGGTGATATTCATCATTATTTTGGGCCTTAAAGCTGCAGTGTGTGAGAGTGACAGCTAGTGGTGGAGATCGGTACTGCAGTCCAAATGCAAAATATAGGAGATGGTTGTTCCCCGCCTCCTCAGACTCGACGCTCACGCCAGTTTGAGACACGCGACAGGAACGAGCGCAACTGGCGACGAAAGCTGAGGAGACTTACAGACAATAAGTTAATGAGCTGATTAATCCGCGTTTTAATATGCTCTCGTTTATAGAGATCGTTTAGATATCGAGGCTGTTGAGGTTGTGTGGAATCTGCGATGTCTGGCCCAGTTTGTTTGCTCGTTTCCATGGCTACGATACGCTGTGTTTCCCGCTAACTGGCATCCCGGGTGCCGAAACAGTGGCTGAACTGGCAGTGGGCGGAGAACACAGAACGTGTAAAATAATATGTGAAATAACTGGCTGTAGAAGTGTTTTCAGAGAAACAAGCATGTGAACTTAAAAGTGACATACCTTTGAACCAGGCAGCGGGTTTGAAGAGCGCTTTCTTGAGCGCGCTGTACAGGTGAAAGTTCAGGCGCTTGTACTCCGCGATATCGTCTCGCACCCGAGGCAACAACACCAGATTATAGAAGCGCTGAGCCATCCGCTCCTTCAGGTTAGAGGAGAAGATCCTACACACACACACACACACACTTCGCCTTTAGAATTCGAATATAATTCCAAGTTTGCTAATATTTAAGAAAGAAGGTGACCTCTGACCTGGTGGCCTGGTACATGGCGGCGGCGGTCCAGGTCTCCGGCTCTGTGAGGTACAGCACCTGCTCCCAGTTCGAGAGAGCCGGGATGATCTTAAACGCTTTGGGGAGCTTCCCACTCCGGTATTTCGACAGCACCTGCGGGGGGGGGGGGGGGGGTGGGGGACACACCAATTTTTTTAATGAAAACTACAAGACTCATGATTCATTTTTTACAGTGTAGCATACATGGCTAGTTTAGCGCACCTTGCTAACGCCTCTGTAAACCTGCACGACTCGAGGGTCCAGCTGAGGATCGGCTCGTCCTGACACCTCAGACATCACAGTTCCCACTTCAGTCTGCTTCTCCGTGATCTTCTCCATGATGATGTCGGCTAGCGTGCGTCTGTCTCACACACACACACACGCACACGCGAACACACACGCACACACACACACGCGCACGCACGCACACGCACACACACAAAAAGTGAATTACATTGCATATCAAGGAACACATTTATATTCTTCTGTGTGCAGCTTGTCAGTGAAGCACAGCTCAGTAAACGCTGCTCACTCTGAAAGCACTGAGATTGAGTCTCTTATAACGTGGATTTGAAAAGGCAACACGCCTCAAACACATTTTTTCAAACATGAGACGCAGGGGTGTAACGACACGATACCATATTATTGCAATACTCCAAGACATATGATACAAAGGTAACAAAAAAAATGCTAAATTTGATATTTGTGGCGAACAGGACGGCCGAGGGACGTGAGAGAACGGCGCGAGGCCGGTGGTGCGATTGCTAATGAGCAACACCTGTTAGGCACACCGGTCTCGCATCTCTCACGGAGGAGCGGAAGCATAAAGGAGGAGCGACGACGTTGATGATCGAGAGAGGAACAGGCCTGTATTTTAGTTGTGTTTTGTTTTTGTATTTTACTTTAGTTATATTTATTTTCGGTAGCCAGCAGTCGTCCGCGAGGGGCTGCTGGCGGTGTTTTTGTTGTTTGTTTTATTTAAATAAATTATATTTTGACTGTTAAAAAAAAAACTAAAATACAGGCCTGTTCCTCTCTCGATCATCAACGTCGTCGCTCCTCCTTTATGCTTCCGCTCCTCCGTGAGAGATGCGAGACCGGTGTGCCTAACAGGTGTTGCTCATTAGCAATCGCACCACCGGCCTCGAGCCGTTCTCTCACGTCCCTCGGCCGTCCTGTTCGCCACAATATTATATAGTGGGTGTCAATGAATATTCTTGGACTTTTGGACTTGGACACTTTTGTGTCTTTTGTGTCTTTAAACGCTAATTTTTTGGGGTCGACAGCTTATAAAAACGTATTTCTGGGTTGTTTAGCTTGTTTGCTGTACTCCGTCAAATAGCAGCTTTTAGACATTGTTATGTTTTTTATTATAAGTCATTAATGACGAGGAGGCAGCGTCACACAATACAGAGTCAATGGAGACGGGTCCCCCCGGTGGGCGTGGCTTCAGTTTATGATGCGTGCCGCTCTGTCTCTATACTACCGATCAGACGCTGCACTGACAAACTGCGCATAAAATAATCGCAGCCTTTGCCACATCAAGTGCGGTTACTAACACACACACACGCCTCACCTGAGCGGCGGGTTCTTGTTCATGAACATCTCGATGGCCTTCTCGTCCTCAGGGTCCACGTCCACCTCTCCAGTCGTCTCCACATGATGACCCAGAGCCGGCCACTCCTCGTCTGAGTCTCCATCCTCTGCACTCGCACCTGAAACACACGGCGTGTCACTGATACTGCAGTTCATTATGCTCATATATAGTTTAACACGCACAGCTCTTACTCATATAGACTGTATAAAAATATGTGTGTAGTGTGTGTGACGTCACCCGTAGTGTTTCCGAAGAGTGTTTTTGAATCCAAAGTGGGCGGAGCCGGCCGTCGCCATCTTGGCCGCGCGTCACTCCCGGATAAACAAACATGTCTGGCGAGGCGGATTAGCTGAGGTGACGCTAACGCTAGCAGACAAACGGCTAGTAGTGACATCAGCGGCAATCCACCTGTCACTCAAGTGGCCACGCCCTTAATTATGCAGAACTTAATATAATTTAAACGGATGAGTTATAGAAATATTCACCGCCTCACAGTCGTCATGAAGGGCAACATTAGCGATATAGACCAAAACCACTTTTTGCCCCAGACTGTAAACATGTTTATTCTGCTGTAAAGTTGGCCATTTTAACATGGGGGTTTATGGGATTGAGTCTCTTCTGCAGCCGGCCTCTAGTGGCCAGTGGAGGAACTGCAGTTTAATCTCTTCAGTTCTGAGAGAGAGAGACGGGAAGGTTGCGCTTGGTTAAAACCTCACTCCCCTGGACTGAGGCGCTGCAGTCTTTATTGTCCTTGTTAGCGCGCCGTTCCAATCAGAGCGGGTTGAGAAGGA
This sequence comes from Meda fulgida, assembly GCA_030578275.1. Taxonomy (NCBI): domain Eukaryota; kingdom Metazoa; phylum Chordata; class Actinopteri; order Cypriniformes; family Leuciscidae; genus Meda; species Meda fulgida. Next base: position 891,092 of record CM060637.1, read on the forward strand.
CCAGTTACATTTGGTGCCGTGACCCGGATGGGAGTGAGGTTTAGGGGGTGAGTGAAATGGACCTAGGCCACACACACACACACGTGTGTATAAACATCACTCCCCTAGAATCAGAAGGAACTGTGGTCTTCGGCCGATTCGAATCCCGCTCTGAGTGAGTCGAGGGCTGGGTGTGCTTTAAAGAGGACATATCATGAAAACCAGACTTTCCCGTGTGTAAGTGCTATAATCAGGTCCAGTGCTTCTACCAACCCAGAAAACATGAAAAGTGAAACCCAGTAACTTTGTGTTGGTGAGTCTTTCTCTGCAAGAATGTCAAAAATAAGCTGATCAGATTTCGCTCCCCTTCTGCCGTATGAAGAGCATCTCATTATAATATTAGCGGCTCTTAATCTGCACGTTTACACACAGCAGCCGACATTTGGTCCACAAGCGCCACCAGTATAACCAGTTGTAGCGCACTGGCAGAAGATCCAGCAGAGCCTGAAGCTGCTGTTGTGTGTGTGTGTGTGTGTGATGGGTTAGTTCTGTCCTAAAGCTTTTGTGTGTGTGTGAGATGGGTTAGGGTTAGTTCTGTCCTAAAGCTTTTGTGTCTGTGTGTGAGATGGGTTAGGGTTAGTTCTGTCCTAAAGCTTTTGTGTGTGTGTGTGTGATGGGTTAGGGTTAGTTCTGTCCTAAAGCTTTTGTGTGTGTGTGTGTGATGGGTTAGGGTTAGTTCTGTCCTAAAGCTTTTGTGTGTGTGTGTGTGTGATGGGTTAGGGTTAGTTCTGTCCTAAAGCTTTTGTGTGTGTGTGTGTGTGATGGGTTAGGGTTAGTTCTGTCCTGAAGCTGTTGAGATGATCAGTGTAACTCCACAACAACTACATCAATGTCTCCACTAACATTCAGGAACGTGTAAAAGTTTTAACCTCTCCTAAAACTGCACTGGCTACTGGTTATTCTGGGATTTTGATGAGTGAGATTGGCGTGTTTTGTTTGATCGTGTGCATTTAAAGCGACACACACAAACGGCACGTTTTTGCTCACACCCAAAAAGGGGCAAATTCGACAAGCTATAATAAATGATCTGGGGTAATTATTTATATATATATATTTAATATATATTGGACACCATATATATCATCTTGTGAAAAGGGGCATAATATGTCACCTTTAATGTGAAGTATGATACCGAATGTTATGTTCGGCTGATAAAGCACCACTAACACCTGCGCATAACTCTTGAGTCTAGCGCTGGTGCCCTCACCTAGCGTTAGCCGAGTAGCGGGCTGTCTCCTGGGTTCTGCGGCGAGTCCCAGCTCAGTCTGCAGCTCGTCCTGTTGTATTCGGGCCTGTAGCAGGATCTTTCTGGACAGCTTCTCGTCCACATACTCCTGCTCCTCCTCGAGAGTCCGGGTTCGGCTCTTCACTCGCCCGCTGGCCCGAACCGAGTCTCCCTGCAGGATCTGATCGGCCAGAGACACGCCGGAACCCGGCCCGCTTTTGGTACTCCTCTTCACCTTCGGCATGATCATATAATATTATTATTATGATTATATCAGCCTCAACTCATGACACGCAGCCGCGCGCCGAACACACGTGTGTCTGAACTGAAGAAAATGGCGGTGTGTGTGTGTGTGTGTGTGTGTGTGTGTGTGTGTGTGTGTGTGTGTGTGTGTGTGTGTGTGTGTGTGTGTGTGTGTGTGTGTGTGTGTGTGGCTGATCTGAGATCAGATGGAGCGAGCGCTGCTCTTTATTTTTATTTTTTATTTTATTTTTTATTGAACAACGATCACAGGGCATGTATTACACAAAAAAATTGGATTAGAACTCAAGGTAAACACGGCAGTAAAGTAGGCTACACAGTAAGAAGTCTACTAAAAAAGAATTCATAAAACATTTAAAGCAATAGAAATTTAGCACGATAAATTAATACAAATAAATAGATGTAAATAACATGGGGGGTTAACCATTAATCATAAGGTAATAATGAAACAATTTTTTTAGCATCAGCAGTTTTAGCGGTTTCTTGTTAGATAAACAAAGACTGTTATAGAATAACTTTAAAACAACACAAACAAGCCAAAAAATTGTTTTAGAATCAGTGACTTTACATTTATGGAGATGAAACTAATCTAGTGCACTCTCGGTTTTTATTTATTTATTTATTATAATGACTAACGTTAGTCTGCAGAAAAAACATTTGTTTTACGGTAATCTTTCCAATCGACGAATAATTGCATCACAAATGTAATTTTGTCATTTTACCCATCATGCACCTCATCATGAGCTTTACAGCATTATGCATTTTTTAGTAGCCTACATTGAGTAAACAAACAAAAGACAAAATATATTAAGAAATAGTGACAAACTTAAAAGTTAAACATAAATGTGAAAATGTTTACAGAGAGAAACACACTTTGCAGCTTTCTTATTTTTCAAACCCAATATTGAGTTTAGTTGAAGGCTTATTTCCTCCAAATGTACATTTATGAATACAAAATGTAGTTAAAAGTAGTAGCAGACTTATTAAGTCATATTCCTTATGATAAGATTTGTCATAAGATTAAAAAAAAATATATATAACACATTTTTAAAGCACAGTTGGAAGCTAGGGGTTTCAATTTATGAACATTTTTTTGAATTAATTATGGTTTGAATTTATGAGGCTCAGCCTAATAAATGGGAAAATGCCCTCCTTTAATGTACTTCTATATGTGTTTGTTCAAATGTTTCAGAGTTTCAAGTGTTTCAAAAAACATAACAGAAAGTCAGAAAAACTGTATGTTTCTCTTTGTCAAAATATTTACTATTTTAGAATATTTCTCTTTGATGTCTATCGGCCACCTCTTTGTCTTCATCCTTGCTCCTCTTTTTATTTTTATTTTTTCCTTCTTAAATAAAAACTCTGTGGTAGTCTCAATGGAAGTGTCTATTTTCTGTCGTATTATCTACATTCTGCAATATAATATAATCTCGTTCACTCTTAACAGCTGATCTCAGACCAGCGCTGATTTACACTGTTTACTTCCGGTCACGTGGTCTGTGTTGCTCTCAGTCGACGTTTCGGGGTATTTGCTATAATTTTAAATGAGATGTATATATAATCACGGATATTTATGTATTGTCCGATTAACAATTTCCTACTTCTACTGGTTTTGTGTTATTCGCGAAAGCCGATTGACCCGGAAGTAAATACGGGTCCGCGCAATTTTACTGTATGAATTTTACGGCAAAGAAATGGGTGTAACGTGGTGAGAAACACTTTTGTTTTCATGTTATTGTTTAATAATATATTTTTTTAATGTGTCGTTTTGAGTACTCTTGTGCTTATAAAACTGTTATAATATGGTTTGTTGTGCTGACTGGAAAGAAACAAAGCTCTTCAAAAAATGTTGTTTATTGAATTGAATTCTTTTTGAATGCCTTTATTGTCATTGCACTCATGTACAACGAAATTCTTACTTCATATTATTATAATATTAATACTCTTATTTCATGTATTGTAAAATAAATATGTTTTTTATATATACATACACCTTCCGTTTGTTTTGTACGTATGAAAACAACTTTACACAAACTTGTAGACCCAGACAACAATAGTGTCGCCCACATCTGAATCCACACGTGCCGGATGTGGCCCGGATCCGGCCCACACCATATTGCTGTCTGGGTTTTAATTAATTAAAATAAATAAAAATAAATATATAATATACAAAAATATTATTATATTCGCACATTACAAAAATAACTTAAAGCACAGTGCTGCAGTCTTGACCGTTTCATTACAAGTTTGAATTATTTGTATTTATAATTTGGCAAGTAATATGAATGTATATTGCGTTTGTTGATATGAATGATGTGTGTGTCAGTGTGTGTCAGGTGCCCGTATCCGAGGGCAAGAGCGTTCAGCAGACGGTCGACGTTCTGCACAAGAAGCTGGAGCAACTGGGAGCCGTTAAACAGGGAAACTTCTGGGTCGACTGCGAAACGTACCACGCTACGGGAAACGCCACCGGTAACCGGCTCACACCGTTACCATGGAAACCACACTGTATATCACCATGGCGAATGTATATCTCACTCTCTCTCTCAGGTCAGCCGAGTAAGCTCCTGTACGTGATGCATAACTCGGAGACGCCGCTGAGCTGCATGGCTCTGTTCGAGGGCGGACCGGGTCTCTGCGCTGACGCTAACTTTGACGTCCTGATGGTGAAACTCAAGAGCCACTTCCAGAACGCCAAAGGCCATAAAGTGGAGAGTCGTGGTTGCCGTTATCGCTACTGCGACTTCCTGGTGAAGATCGGCACCGTCGCCATGAGCTCCAGCGCTAGAGGCATTTCAGTTGAGGTTTGTTTACACGCTCAGTGGCTCTCATTCACGTCGTGTGCGGACGCACTAGTTTGACACACAAACTCTCGTACAAACATTTTATTTCAAATTTACAGAAAAAACCTGGAAACAATTGAAAACAAACGTACTCCAAAATCACTTTCATTCACCAAGTGTGCGGACGCACTTATACTAAAGTTTATTTCAAATTTATGGAAAAAGCGAAGAATCAACTGAAAAAAACGCAAAAATCACTTTCATTCATTAAGTGTGCGGGCGCATTCATTTGTACGCGAAATCTACGTTAACTTTTTTTACGATCAAATCATGATTCAGCAGTAAATCTCGCACTGACGTATATTTCAAATTTACAAAAACTTTTTACAAACAATTGAAAATAAACGCAAAAATCACTTGCATTCACTAAGTGTGCGGACGCATGAATTTGACGCACGAACTCTCGTACTAAGGTTTTATTTCAAATTTACGGAAAAAAATGTAGAAACAACTGAAAACAAACGCAAAAATCACTTGCATTCACTAAGTGTGCGGACGCATGAATTTGACACACAAACTCCCACATTAACGTTTATTTCAAATTTACGAAAAAAACGTACAAAAACTGAAAACAAACGTAAAAATCACTTTCATTCACTAAGTGTGCGGACGCGGGAATTTGACACACGAACTCTCGTACTAACTGAATCAATTAATTCGCAAAATGATTCAAAACGGTCACGCAACTACTCTGAGAACTACACTAACTGGAGGGGAACGAAATCAGCGACAGGACAGCTTAGCCTTCGTGTTAAAATGAAATTGAATACTTAGATATTTAATCAAATACAGCGAGTAAGAGTAAGAAATGCCACCTTAAAGCTCGAGCAAAACTTTGGAGGAAACTTTGCGTTATCGTACGATGATGTGTACGAATTTACACCGAAATTCATGCGCGTACATATGTGTTGTGAAATACCAGAACTGTTTGTCTGTCAAGCTGTGAATAAAACCCGTTGTCCTTTCTGATTAATCCGAAGCAGAAGCGCATGCTAATGTCTGTTGTGTGTGTGAAGGTGGAGTATTGTGCGTGTGTGATCCCGGGAGACTGCTGGAACCTCATGAAGGAGTTCATGCAGAGCTTCCTGGGCTCCAACACTCCCGAGCTGCCGACGGTGTTCACCAGTAAACCTGAGGGTCTGAGCGTGCCGGTGGACTGCATGGACACCATGAGCCAGTACCTGGAGCTCTTCAGCAAAGTCCGCAAACAGCAGGTGCTGCCCGGCAGCGGCGTACGATGAAAACCTGCGATAACCTTCAACCCGACGATGAAAACCTGCGATAACCTTCAACCTGACGATGAAAACCTGCGATAACCTTTAACCCGACATAACCTTTAACCCGACGATGAAAGCTGCGATAACCTTCAACCCGACGATGAAACCTGCGATAACCTTCAACCCGACGATGAAATCTGCTGTAACCTTCAACCCGACGATGAAACCTGCGATAACCTTTAACCCGACGATGAAAACCTGCGATAACCTTTAACCCGACGATGAAAACCTGCGATAACCTTCAACCTGACAATGAAAACCTGCGATAACCTTCAACCTTACAATGAAACCTGCGATAACCTTCAACCCGACGATGAAATCTGCGATAATCTTCAACCCGACGATGAAATCTGCTGTAACCTTCAACCTGACGATGAAACCTGCGATAACCTTCAACCTGACGATGAAACCTGCGATAATCTTCAACCTGACGATGAAACCTGCGATAACCTTCAACCTGACGATGAAACCTGCGATAACCTTCAACCTTACAATGAAACCTGCGATAACCTTCAACCTGACGATGAAACCTGCGATAACCTTCAACCCGACGATGAAATCTGCTGTAACCTTCAACCTGACGATGAAACCTGCGATAACCTTCAACCTGACGATGAAACCTGCGATAATCTTCAACCTGACGATGAAACCTGCGATAACCTTTAACCCGACGATGAAAACCTGTGATAACCTTCAACCTGATGATGAAACCTGAGATAACCTTTAACCCGACGATGAAAACCTGTGATAACCTTCAACCTGACGATGAAACCTGCGATAATCTTCAACCTGACGATGAAAACCTGTGATAACCTTCAACCTGACGATGAAACCTGCGATAATCTTCAACCTGACGATGAAAACCTGCGATAACCTTTAACCGGACGATGAAACCTGCGATAATCTTCAACCCGACGATGAAACCTGCGATAATCTTCAACCTGACGATGAAAACCTGCGATAATCTTTAACCGGACGATGAAACCTGCGATAATCTTCAAACTGACGATGAAACCTGCGATAACCTTTAACCGGACGATGAAACCTGCGATAATCTTCAACCTGACGATGAAACCTGCGATAACCTTTAACCGGACGATGAAACCTGCGATAATCTTCAACCTGACGATGAAACCTGCGATAACCTTCAACCCGACGATGAAAACTGCGATAATCTTCAACCTGACGATGAAACCTGCGATTATCTTCAACCCGACGATGAAACCTGCGATAATCTTCAACCCGACGCAAGACAAGAGTGTCTGAATGCTGTTTGAGAGATACAGACACTCCTGAGAGAACATTTCTCGTTTCGTTTGTATTATTTTAGTTGTGGATGCTTATTTTCTATGTGTACATTGGAATTTGTAAAATAAACAGTTTACTTTGAATTGCAATAATTGTATTAAAATTAGTGCTGTGCTACAATTAATCATGATTAATCGCATCCAAATTTATTGTTTATATATACAAAATAATTATACACATATTATGTAAACACAAACTTTTATTTTGGATGTGATTAATCGTTGCTCAGCCCTAATTAAAATCAATGTTCTGGTAGAATCGCAAAATGTTGTTTTGAATCAGCACTTCGGAGGGTGTATCAAAAGTTATGTGATTTCAGCAAATGAGGCTTTTTTACGCCAGAAAAGTGATTTGCCACTAAACAAAGAGTGATATTTATGGCCTGATTAGCCAGCCCCTCTTAAAAACACAAAACAAGCAATACACATTAATAAAACGACACAAATTATACACACTTTCTTAATGGTAAGTAATAAGTTGAAGATTTCCCTTTAAATTATTCCACTTTAATGAGAACATTAGCCATTGATCATGTAAAAGCCATCATTAGGTGTGTTTAAACTGGTTCTTTTTTTTTTTTTAAACAATTTGTTCAATTGATTTAGAGATTAAATTGCTAAACCTTGTACAAACTCGCCAAAATGAGAAAAAAACACCTTAGATTTGGTTAGAATTAGTTTAAAATAATGCTTTCGCTTGAATGTTTGAACAGGAAAACCACATTTGCAGAACAGATGAAGAACAGATAATTGGCTAGTAAATTCAAATTTATTTGAATATGCATGAGCAAAACACACTGGATAAATTTCAATTAACATGCAAATCAGCCTTATATAAAATACAAGCTTAAAATTAGCATGATTCAACATTTGACAGGACATGTATGAAGTTTAAGTAGACAGTATTTAATTTATAAAAAATTAAACATTAACCCAATAATCACAGAATGTTCCTTTATGAATCCCATTTTGAAGACAAACCAAGAATATTCAATAACACTTTATTTGAGTGTCCTGGTTACATATGTGTTACATGTACTTACCATAGTAATAACTGGAATATGCATAATTACATGCAACTAACCCTCAACCTAATCCTAACCCTATAGTAAGTGCATGTAGTTGCTTAATATTACTCAGTACTTAAATACATGATTACACTGTAACAATGACACCTTAAAGTGTAACTGAGTATTCTTGTAAAGATAGTTTTGATAACTAAAATCTAATCTTCCCTTAACACAATGTTATCGACAGGCCGTCTCTAATTCTGGGACTATACAGCTCAACAATAGTAACATGCATTCACAACATGGGATATTACCATCAAATGTAAACTGAATGACTGAATACCCCAAAACCTATTTCACTGAATTTTACAATCTCAGTTCAAACTCTAGACTCTGATTTAACTACAGTCGCAAAGCATGCTGGGTAGCCAGTAAAGCCATTGCAGAAACGTGTGTTACTTCAACTGTAAAGTCCATATGTTGCCTTTGTTTGCAATTTGTCCCAATCTTTTGCATATAATCAGTGTATTAATTGTATATGCACTTATTGCTTATAATCTTAATGCACAATAAATCACACCATGATCTGGACGAGGTTAATCTGTTAATCTGACTCCGCCTCTGGAGCTTTAAAACCTGACGGACGTCTCAACAACCGCATGAAAAGCCGGCTTAAAACTGTTTTAAAAGCGCCAACTTTCGCGATCTCGACCAATCAGAACATGACGTTACGTGATTGATCGCTCCTCAGCCAATCAGAGCGCAGTGACGCCAGCGCCGGGCATGTTCGGTTGAGGCGTAAATGGTGACAGCTCGCGCGTGCGGATGATGGCGGTAAATAACAGCCGAAAGCGAGTGAAAAAAAAAAACCCGCTAATATTTACCGTAATTTACTTATTGAAAATATTTACCGGTTGTTTCGTGGAGGACTCGCTTGGAAGAGCCGATTTAAAGCTGATCGGGGGTTTTCAGTGTGAGTTTATTCTGTAGCTGCGGCTCTTGAACTGTTTTTTTGTTCAACGGATTTAAAGTAACAGATCTCTCGCGCCGGTATAAACACACACACACACACACACACACCGATCGAGCCCCGGTACCGGAACCTCCCGGATCCGCCGATACCGATTATTCCGCGTGTCTACCGGAGGAGCGTCTTTTGTTCTGTAAGTAGCGCTAGCGGGTTAGCACACACACACACACACACACACTCATACACAAACATTCAAACAACAGAGACAGACTCACACACTCATAACGCACATATATCACACGCATTCATATACGCACACAACATTGTGTGACAAACACATAACGTGCACAAATAAAGACTCAGTCTTGTATACAAACACAACTGCACACTTTCAAATACACACACACTTTATCAAATGTAATGTGCGACAAACACCAAGCTAACAAAACTATTAAGTTATGAAAATATCTCTGAACATTCAAAACATTCTTTTTTCTAATGTCTCAACGTTCTTTTCTGTTATGCGAACATTCCATTGTATCATTCTTCAAACATTAAGGAACGTTACTTTTGAATGTTCGCTGAACGTTCTGAAACAAGTTGTAACATTTGAAAAAAAAACGTTAAACGAACGTTTTAGGGAAAAAACGTTTAATGAACGTTTGTGCTAATATTTTGAGAACATTATTAAAGAACAGATAACTTTGAACAAACGTTCTATTAATGCTACTGGAAAAACATTGAGAGAATCTTACTAGAACTTTAGCTAAAGTTCTTTAAAAAAAACGCTTCATTAACGATGTAAATATAATGTATTTGTGCTAACATTTTGAGAACATTATTAAAGAGCAGATAACTTTGAACGGATGTTCTATTAATGTTACTGGAAGAACGTTGTTCATAACTTTGAGAGAAAATTAGCTGAGAACGTTCCATGTTCGCTATACACACTTTAAAACCAGTTCATTCCCCTCACAGGAACAGATTCTGGAACTATGATGTTGCTAAGAACAGGACTGGACGCTTGATGGCACTAATTTCACTTTTGAATGTTCAGGTTTCGTGTGTAAGGAAGTGTGTTTGTCGTCCACAGTGTTGGTGGGCGTTATGAAGGCCTGTAACCTGCACGGCCGCAGGACACGAGCGCTCTGATGCTGAAGCTCACCGTTTCTCACAGTGAGGCCGTTTTAACTATTTTATGGACAATTTTGCTTTCCCTCATCCTTTCCTCTGGTCTCCCCCGAAACTCTTATTTCGTTTTCTTTTAAAAGACTGTTCAACAGAGGGGTTCAAGACCCCGGGACTTCTGTAGCACTTGAACCACCAATACACTGAAGAGAACTGGCTTTAGGACCCAGCGGAACAGCTCATTTGCTCCATATACAGATATGAGGCCATCTAGTGGCAAGAGTTATGAAATATCATGTTATTTTATTATTATTCCGAAGACAGGGTCGGCGAAGACACCCAATGTAAGATATTTAGAGCTGAATTAAAAGGGTTATTCATGAAAATGAGTTATTTGTGAATTTTAAATTAAGAATGAGAGAAATGTGCTTAAATTACTACAGTAGTCAACATTTGAAGTGGATCAAAAAAGTTCATCAAGTTGTCTTAAGACAAGAACAGGTTCAAAATTCGGATTCAGTAGTGTTCAAAATTCATGTATAACTTTGATGAAAGGTTTTGATCCACTTCAAATGTTGACTACTGTTTTTATTTATTTGATCAAATCTAGTAATTTAAAGGTAAATATTTAAAAAACTCCCCAAAAAATTGCATTAAAAAAATATAAATGTTATTTAATTTTGAAAATATTAAGCTTTCTGGCCCAAAAAAAAGTACAATTTTAGGGCTTCGGGTAATTTTGACCCGCTGAGGGAAAGATGCGTTAGAAAGTGTGAGGGAAGGATGACGCATTGCATTGAAATAATCTGTGTTTGTGAGCAACTTGTAAGTGACGTGTCTCTCCCTGTTATCTTCAGGATGAGCGCGGTCATCATGGCGTGTGGTTCCTGACTGCTAATGCTCATGCGAGTTGGGAGACATGGATCGCTGTAAGCATGTGGCACGGTTCCGTTTGGGCCACGGCCACTCGATCCTCAACCCGCAGATGTGGCGCTGCGTGGACTGCGGCACCACGGAGTCGGTGTGGGCGTGTCTGAAGTGCACTCATGTGGCGTGCGGTCGCTACATGGAAGAACACTCCCTGAGCCACTTCCAGCAGACGCAGCACCCGCTAGCCATGGACGTACGCGAGCTAGCCGTCTTCTGTTTCGCGTGCGGCGACTATGTGTTGAACGATAACGTCGAGGGCGACTTGAAGCTCCTCCGCGGGGCGCTATCAACCGTCCGAATACCTGGTCAGCGTTCCCTGCGTTCGGCAACATCCGACGGCGGGTTTAGAGCGTGCGATGTTATTGTGTCGCGTCCGTCCACGCGGACGGCGTTGTGGCACCGACGGAAAACCCTCCTACAAAGTGCGTTACGCCGCTGGAGAAACCGGCAGCAAGACGAAGAGAGGAAGCGTGAGGAAAAGCAAGAGCAAGAGCGCGAGGAGAAGCGACGACAACGCAGGGAAGTCAAGAAACGGTTAATGGGAGAGCTAGCGAACGTCCCCCCGAGGAAAAGCGCGCGGTTGCTAACACAGGCTCCCCGTACGATGCTCGCCCTCATCCCTCGAAAGTTCCGCGATCCTCCGGAACGACTGCCTTCGGCTCCCAAACAGTCGCTTTTGTCGCTGTCCGGCAAGACTCTTTCACGCAAGACGGGCCGTTTACGCCGATATCACGCGTCGCAGTCAGCGCGTCGCAGGAAACTAGCGCCGGGAGTCACTGGACTTCGCAATCTTGGGAACACGTGCTACATGAACTCCATCCTTCAGGTTTTGAGCCACTTGCAGAAGTTTCGTGAGTGTTTCCTCACGCTGGACTTGTGCGAGACCGAGGAGCTCCTCGCTAAGACTAACCAATCACAGGGCGTGGGGGGCGGAGCCAGGACCCTCGCTACGTTAGTCCCGCCCAGTTTGAGTTCGGCGGAATTGGTGCAACCGAAAGAGCCGCGGTCCTCATCTCGGCACAAGATGTCGTTGTGTCACGAGTTGCACACGCTCTTCCGGGTCATGTGGTCGGGTCGGTGGTCGCTAGTGTCTCCGTTCGCTATGCTACATTCCGTGTGGAACCTGATCCCAGCGTTTCGCGGATACGACCAGCAGGACGCACAGGAGTTCTTGTGCGAGCTTCTGGATAAAGTCCAGCAGGAACTGGAGTCGGACGGACCCAAGAAACACTTCTTGATCCCGATCACGCAGCGGAAACTGTCCAAACAAGTCCTCAAAGTGCTCAACACCATCTTCCACGGACAGCTGCTCAGCCAGGTGACGTTAGCGTTTCAGTTTTAACGATTCTGATTCCTAATTTTGATTCCAATAAGGTTACAATAAAACAACCTTAGATATCATTCACATTCAGTGTTATTGCAGAACATGTAACTGTAGCTGAATGTCATGAGCAGAAATCATCAGCTGAAGAACACTCACACGAGTTTAAAACACCATAGAAGAACAACTAGCCCAACTAATATAAACTTCAGCATTATTGAAGACAATAAACGCACAGTTATTAAAAAATAACTAATTAAAAATTAGCAATTGCAACAAATAGATTCACTTGAACAAAGATGCGATTGAAATAAACAGTGTTTTAAGATTTTCTAGTATTTTAGAGGGAATATTAGCGTTATTATAGAGCGGGAATATTAGCGTTATTATAGAGCGGGAATATTAGCGTTATTATAGAGCGGGAATATTAACGTTATTATAGAGCGGGAATATTAACGTTATTATAGAGCAGGAATATTAGTGTTATTATAGAGCTGTAATATTAGTAATATTAGTGTTATTATAGAGCAGGAATATTAGTGTTATTATAGAGCAGGAATATTAGTGTTATTATAGAGCGGGAATATTAGAGTTATTATAGAGCAGGAATATTAGTGTTATTGTAGAGCGGTAATATTAGCGTTATTATAGAGCAGGAATATTAGTGTTATTATAGAGCGGGAATATTAGCGTTATTATAGAGCAGGAATATTAGCGTTATTATAGAGCAGGAATATTAGAGTTATTATAGAGCGGGAATATTAACGTTATTATAGAGCGGGAATATTAACGTTATTATAGAGCAGGAATATTAGTGTTATTATAGAGCAGGAATATTAGCGTTATTATAGAGCAGGAATATTAGAGTTATTATAGAGCAGGAATATTAGCGTTATTATAGAGCAGGAATATTAGCGTTATTATAGAGCAGGAATATTAGAGTTATTATAGAGCGGGAATATTAACGTTATTATAGAGCGGGAATATTAACGTTATTATAGAGCAGGAATATTAGTGTTATTATAGAGCTGTAATATTAGTAATATTAGTGTTATTATAGAGCAGGAATATTAGTGTTATTATAGAGCGGGAATATTAGCGTTATTATAGAGCAGGAATATTAGCGTTATTATAGAGAGGGAATATTAGCGTTATTATAGAGCGGGAATATTAGCGTTATTATAGAGCGGGAATATTAACGTTATTATAGAGCAGGATATTAGTGTTATTATAGAGACGGAATATTAGTGTTATTATAGAGCGGGAATATTAGTGTTATTGTAGAGCGGGAATATTAGCATTATTATGGAGCGGGAATATTAGAGTTATTATGGAGCGGGAATATTAGAGTTATTATAGAGCGGGAATATTAGAGTTATTATAGAGCGGGAATATTAGCGTTATTATAGAGCAGGAATATTAGCGTTATTATAGAGAGGGAATATTAGCGTTATTATAGAGCGGGAATATTAGTGTTATTATAGAGCGGGAATATTAGAGTTATTATAGAGCGGGAATATTAGCGTTATTATAGAGCGGGAATATTAGCGTTATTATAGAGCAGGAATATTAGCGTTATTATAGAGAGGGAATATTAGCGTTATTATAGAGCGGGAATATTAGTGTTATTATAGAGCGGGAATATTAGTGTTATTATAGAGCGGGAATATTAGCGTTATTATAGAGCAGGAATATTAGCGTTATTATAGAGAGGGAATATTAGCGTTATTATAGAGCGGGAATATTAGCGTTATTATAGAGCGGGAATATTAGCGTTATTATAGAGCAGGAATATTAGTGTTATTATAGAGACGGAATATTAGTAATATTAGTGTTATTATAGAGCAGGAATATTAGTGTTATTATAGAGCGGGAATATTAGTGTTATTATAGAGCGGGAATATTAGAGTTATTATAGAGAGGGAATATTAGAGTTATTGTAGAGCGGGAATATTAGTGTTATTATAGAGCGGGAATATTAGAGTTATTATAGAGAGGGAATATTAGAGTTATTGTAGAGCGGGAATATTAGTGTTATTATAGAGTGGGAATATTAGAGTTATTATAGAGAGGGAATATTAGAGTTATTGTAGAGCGGGAATATTAGAGTTATTATAGAGAGGGAATATTAGAGTTATTGTAGAGCGGGAATATTAGAGTTATTGTAGAGCGGGAATATTAGAGTTATGATGGAGCGGGAATATTAGCATTATTATGGAGCGGGAATATTAGAGTTATTATGGAGCGGGAATATTAGAGTTATTATGGAGCGGGAATATAAGAGTTATTATAGAGCGGGAATATTAGAGTTATTATAGAGCGGGAATATTAGCGTTATTATAGAGAGGGAATATTAACGTTATTATAGAGCGGGAATATTAGAGTTATTATAGAGCGGGAATATTAGAGTTATTATAGAGCGGGAATATTAGCGTTATTATAGAGCAGGAATATTAGTGTTATTATAGAGCAGGAATATTAGTGTTATTATAGAGCAGGAATATTAGTGTTATTATAGAAAGGGAATATTAGCGTTATGATAGAGCGGGAATATTAGCGTTATGATAGAGCGGGAATATTAGCGTTATTATAGAGCGGGAATATTAGCGTTATTATAGAGCGGGAATATTAGCGTTATTATAGAGACGGCAGGAATATTAGCGTTATTATAGAGACGGCAGGAATATTAGAGTTATTATAGAGCAGGAATATTAGCGTTATTATAGAGCGGGAATATTAGAGTTATTATGGAGCAGGAATATTAGCGTTATTATAGAGCGGGAATATTAGAGTTATTATAGAGCAGGAATATTAGAGTTATAATAGAGCAGGAAGATTAGAGTTATTATAGAGCAGGAATATTAGAGTTATTATAGAGCGGGAATATCAGTGTTATTATAGAGCAGGAATATTAGAGTTATTATAGAGCGGGAATATTAGAGTTATTATAGAGCGGGAATATCAGTGTTATTATAGAGCAGGAATATTAGAGTTATTATAGAGCGGGAATATCAGTGTTATTATAGAGCAGGAATATTAGAGTTATTATAGAGCGGGAATATTAGAGTTATTATAGGAATATTAGAGTTATTATAGAGCGGGAATATTAGAGTTATTATAGAGCAGGAATATTAGAGTTATTATAGAGCGGGAATATTAGAGTTATTATAGAGCGGGAATATTAGAGTTATTATAGAGACGGCAGGAATATTAGAGTTATTATAGAGACGGCAGGAATATTAGCGTTATTATAGAGCGGGAATATTAGAGTTATTATAGAGCAGGA
The DNA here is from genome assembly GCA_030578275.1 of Meda fulgida. Classification (NCBI taxonomy): domain Eukaryota; kingdom Metazoa; phylum Chordata; class Actinopteri; order Cypriniformes; family Leuciscidae; genus Meda; species Meda fulgida. The sequence continues at coordinate 906,689 of CM060637.1, forward strand.
ATATTAGCGTTATTATAGAGACGGCAGGAATATTAGCGTTATTATAGAGCGGGAATATTAGAGTTATTATAGAGACGGCAGGAATATTAGAGTTATTATAGGGCGGGAATATTAGCGTTATTATAGAGCAAGAATATTAGAGTTATTATAGACCGGGAATATTAGAGTTATTATGGAGCAGGAATATTAGCGTTATTATAGAGCGGGAATATTAGAGTTATTATAGAGCGGGAATATCAGAGTTATTATAGAGCGGGAATATCAGAGTTATTATAGAGCGGGAATATTTGCGTTATTATAGAGTGGGAATATTAGAGTTATTATAGAGCGCGAATATTAGCGTTATTATAGAGCAGGAATATTAGAGTTATTATAGAGCGGGAATATTAGTGTTATTATAGAGCGGGAATATTAGTGTTATTATAGAGCGGGAATATTAGCGTTATGATGGAGCGGGAATATTAGAGTTATGATGGAGCAGGAATATTAGCGTTATTATAGAGCGGGAATATTAGCGTTATTATAGAGCAGGAATATTAGCGTTATTATACAGCGGTAATATTAGAGTTATTATAGAGCAGGAATATTAGCGTTATTATAGAGCGGGAATATTAGTGTTATTATAGAGCGGGAATATTAGCATTATTATGGAGCGGGAATATTAGAGTTATGATGGAGCAGGAATATTAGTGTTATTATAGAGCAGGAATATTAGAGTTATTATAGAGCGGGAATATTAGCATTATTATGGAGCGGGAATATTAGAGTTATGATGGAGCAGGAATATTAGCGTTATTATAGAGCGGGAATATTAGCGTTATTATAGAGCAGGAATATTAGAGTTATTATACAGCGGTAATATTAGAGTTATTATAGAGCAGGAATATTAGAGTTATTATAGAGCAGGAATATTAGCGTTATTATAGAGCGGGAATATTAGCGTTATTATAGAGCAGGAATATTAGTGTTATTATAGAGCAGGAATATTAGTGTTATTATAGAGCGGGAATATTAGCGTTATTATAGAGCGGGAATATTAGCGTTATTATAGAGCGGGAATATTAGCGTTATTATAGAGCGGGAATATTAGTGTTATTATAGAGCAGGAATATTAGTGTTATTATAGAGCAGGAATATTAGTGTTATTATAGAGCAGGAATATTAGCGTTATTATAGAGCGGGAATATGAGCATTATTATTGAGCGGGAATATTAGAGTTATTATAGAGCGGGAATATTAGAGTTATTATAGAGCGGGAATATTAGTGTTATTATAGAGCGGGAATATTAGAGTTATTATAGAGAGGGAATATTAGTGTTATTATAGAGCAGGAATATTAGTGTTATTATAGAGCGGGAATATTAGAGTTATTATAGAGCGGGAATATTAGTGTTATTATAGAGCAGGAATATTAGCGTTATTATAGAGCGGGAATATGAGCATTATTATTGAGCGGGAATATTAGAGTTATTATAGAGCGGGAATATTAGAGTTATTATAGAGCGGGAATATTAGTGTTATTATAGAGCAGGAATATTAGCGTTATTATAGAGCGGGAATATGAGCATTATTATTGAGCGGGAATATTAGAGTTATTATAGAGCGGGAATATTAGAGTTATTATAGAGCGGGAATATTAGAGTTATTATAGAGCGGGAATATTAGCATTATTATGGAGCGGGAATATTAGAGTTATGATGGAGCAGGAATATTAGAGTTATAATAAAGCAGGAATATTAGAGTTATTATAGAGCGGGAATATTAGAGTTATTATAGAGCGTGAATATTAGAGTTATTATAGAGCAGGAATATTAGAGTTATTATAGAGCAGGAATATTAGAGTTATTATAGAGCAGGAATATTAGCGTTATTATAGAGCAGGAATATTAGAGTTATTATAGAGCAGGAATATTAGAGTTATTATAGAGCAGGAATATTAGAGTTATTATAGAGCGGGAATATTAGAGTTATTATAGAGCAGGAATATTAGCGTTATTATAGAGCGGGAATATTAGAGTTATTATAGAGCAGGAATATTAGCGTTATTATAGAGCAGGAATATTAGTGTTATTATAGAGCAAGAATATTAGAGTTATTATTGACCGGGAATATTAGAGTTATTATAGAGCAGGAATATTAGAGTTATTATAGAGCAGGAATATTAGAGTTATTATAGAGCAGGAATATTAGTGTTATTATAGAGCAAGAATATTAGAGTTATTATTGACCGGGAATATTAGAGTTATTATAGAGCAGGAATATTAGAGTTATTATAGAGCGGGAATATTAGTGTTATTATAGAGCAGGAATATTAGTGTTATTATAGAGCGGGAATATTAGTGTTATTATAGAGCAGGAATATTAGAGTTATTATTGACCGGGAATATTAGAGTTATTATAGAGCAGGAATATTAGAGTTATTATAGAGCGGGAATATTAGAGTTATTATAGAGCAGGAATATTAGAGTTATTATAGAGCGGGAATATTAGTGTTATTATAGAGCAGGAATATTAGAGTTATTATTGACCGGGAATATTAGAGTTATTATAGAGCGGGAATATTAGTGTTATTATTGAGCCGGGAATATTAGTGTTATTATAGAGCAGGAATATTAGAGTTATTATAGAGCAGGAATATTAGAGTTATAATAAAGCAGGAATATTAGAGTTATTATAGAGCGGGAATATTAGAGTTATTATAGAGCGGGAATATTAGAGTTATTATAGAGCGGTAATATTAGCGTTATTATAGAGCAGGAATATTAGTGTTATTATAGAGCGGGAATATTAGCGTTATTATAGAGCAGGAATATTAGCGTTATTATAGAGCAGGAATATTAGAGTTATTATAGAGCGGGAATATTATATATAGAGCGGGAAATTAGCGTTATTATAGAGCAGGAATATTAGCGTTATGTATACAGCGTGAATATTAGAAGTTATTATAGAGCAGGAATATTAGCGTTATATAGAGCGGGAATATTAGCGTTATTATAGACGGGAATTATTAGTGTTATTATAGGAGCGGGAATATTAGCATTATTATGGAAGCAGGAATAATAGAGTTTATATACACGGTAAATATTAGAGTTATTAGGAGCAGGAATATTAGCGTTAATTATAGAGGCGGAATATTAGCGTTATTATAGAGCGGAATATTAGGGTTATTATAGATGCATTAATATTAGATTTATTATACAGCGGTAATATTTAGAGTTATAATGAGGTCCAGGAAATTATTAGAGTTCTTAAATAGAGCAGAAAATTAGCGTTATTATAGAGCGGGAATATTAGCGTTATTATAGAGCAGGAATATTAGTGTTAATAAGAGGGAGGTCAGGAATAATTAGTTGTTAATTAAAGGGTGAATATTAGCGTTATTATATAGCGGGATATTAGCGTTATTATAGAGCAGGAATATTAGTGTTATTATAGAGCATGGAAATTAGTGTTATTATAGAGCAGGAATATTAGCCGTTATTATAGAGCGGGAAAATAGCATTATTATTGGAGCGGGAATATTAGATTATATTATAGAGCGGGAATATTAGAGTTATTATAGAGCGGGAATATTAATTGTTATAATAGAGCGGGAATATTAGAGTATTATAGAGAGGGGAATATTAGTGTTGATAGAGAGCAAGGAATATTAGTGTTATATTAAAGAGCGGGAAAATGAAGAGTTATTATAAGCGGAATATTAGTGTTATTATAGAGCAGAATATAGCGTTATAATTAGAGTCGGGAATGATAGCATATTATTGATCCGGGGAATATTAGAGTTATTATAGAGTCGGGAATATTAAGTTATTCTAGATCGGGATTATTAGTTGTTATTAAGAGCGGGAATAGTTAGCGTTATTAAGAGCGGGAATATTGACATTAATATTGAGTCGGGAATATTAAGAGTTATTATAGAGCGGGAATATTAGAGTTATTATAGAGCGTGAATATTAGGAGTTATTATAGAGCGTGTAATATTAGCATTATAATGGAGCGGGAATAGTTAGATTATGATGGTGCAGGAATATAGAGTTATTATATAGAGCAGGAATATAGAGTTATAATAAAGCAGGAATAATTATAGGTAATTTATAGAGCGTGAATATTAGATTTATTATAGAGCAGGAATATTAAGTTATAATATAGCAGGAATAATATAGTATTAAGAGCGGAATATTAGAGTTTATTATAGAGCGAATATTAGAGTTAATATAGAGCGGGAATATATGAGTTATTATAGAGCAGGAATATTAGAAGTTTATTAGAGAGCGGGAAGATTAGGTTATTTATAGAGCAGGAATATTAGAGTTATTATAGAGCTGAATATTAGAGTAGATTATAGAGCGGGAATTTTAGAGTTATTATAGAAGTCAGAATATTAGCGTATTATAGAGGCGGGAATATTAGAGTTATTTTTATAAGAGCATGAAATATTAGGGTTATTATAGAGCATGATTATTAGTGTTATTATAGAGCAAGAATATTTAGAGATTATTATTGACCGGGAATATAAGAGTTTATTATATAGCTGGAATACTAGAGTTTATAATAGACAGGAATATTAGAGTATTAATAGGAGGCAGGAATATTAGTGTTATATAGAGCAAGAATATTAGAGTTATTATTGACCGGGAATATTAGAGTATATAGAGCAGGAAGTAATAGTGTTTATTATTGACCGGGGAATTTTAGAGTTATTATAGAGGGCAGAATATTAGATTATTATAGAGCAGGATATTAGAGTGTTATTATAGAGCGAAGAATCATAGAGGTTATTATTGACCGGGAATATTAGAGGTATTATAGAGCAGGAATATTAGTGTTATTATTACCGGGAATATTATGTATTATGGAGCGGGAAATATTAATTAGAGTTTATTATAGACGCTGGGAATATTAGAGTTATAGAAAGAGGCAGGAATATTAGAGTTATTATAGAGCGGGAAAATTAAAAAAAAAAATTTTGAGAAGTTATGATAGATCGGTGAATATCAGTGTTATTATAGACGGGGAATATTAGTTATTATAGACGGGAATATAGTATTAATTAGGCAGGAGTCTCCGTGCTCGAATGGTTTAAGACCTCATTGAAATACAGAGGAATCCACATTAATTTTAAAACAAGTATTCGATTCCAGATATCGATTTTCGATTCCCAACCCTAGGTGACGTGCAACCAGAATGACTTCGATTAATGCATTTAGGATTAAATTGCGGTGTGATTTATGTCTTTTTTTCCATGCAATAATCGATGTTTCTAAACTGGCAGGTAACGGTGTCTGTCCTGCAAGCGCAAGTCGAACACGGTGGAGCCGTTCTGGATCTGTCTCTGGATTCCGTAGCGGTAACCACGCATGGAGAATCCTAGCGCCCGCGTGTCAACCGCCGCGCACCTGCGCAGAGCTTGCTCCCTGTCCGAGATGGCTCAGCCAATTCACGGAGACCGAAGCTTGGAGGCTGCATTTACGCCTTCAACTTCTGCAACAGTAAGCATTTTCTTCTTACATTTTTTTATTAAAGGGGTTAGTTCCCGCCAAAAATGACAATTAATAACATGTCGTTCCAAACCTTCGTTCATCTTCGAAGCACAAATGAATATATTTTTGATGAACTCTTAGATCTTCTGTCCTCCACCGACAGCAAGATCATCGCAACTTTAAGTCCCAGAAATGAAGTAAAGACATCGTCACATGTCCAAGTGACTCCAGTAGAACCCCGCTTCTGGGTTCTTCTAACGCCAGAACGCCGGCTCACTATGGGCCAGCATCACAACACATGACCAGCGTCGGCCAATATAGAGCCGGCGTTCTGGCGTAGAACCCAGAAGCAGCTGCGCTGTTACACTACTAATAAAAGTTTATTTGCGGGCGTTACAAAAAGTATTCTCTAATTTCTGGGCCTTGAAAGTGGATGATGTTGCTGTCGTGAGGACAGAAAGCTCTCAGAATTCATCAAAAATACCGGTTCATTTGTGCTCCGGAAGAAGAACAAAAGGTCTTACGGGTTTGGAACGACATGTAATTAATGACAAAATTGTCATTTTTGGAGAACTATCCCCTTTTAGCGTTTACATAAACAAGAGACCATTAAAACAGCACTACAATATATGACCCTGGATCACAAAACAAGTCGCAGACGTCGCACGGACCAACATTATGTGTCAAGAATTATCATTTTATTCTTATGCCAAAACATTAGGATAGTAAGATCATGTTCCATAAAGATATTTAGTAAATTTCCTACCGTAAATATATAAACATTTAAATTTTGTGAGTGAATGCTGCCAATTGTGAACATAAATGTGAGAAATTTATAAGGAGATTTTTCCCAATATTTAGATTTTTTCAAATGTAAGAATAGTGGAGTTCACACCACAACTATAACGATAGCGACTATAACGATAGCGATTTTTTTATTTTATTTTTTTCTGCTGTCAAACGATAAAACATTGACAGCCAATCCGATTCCAGCCATCAAACGATAAAACACTAACAGCCAATCAGAATCCAGCCATCAAACAATAACACTGACAGCCAATCAGAATCCAGCCGTCGAACGATAAAACACTGACAGCCAATCAGAATCCATCCGTCGAACGATAAAACACTGACAGCCAATCAGAATCCAGCCGTCGAACGATAAAACACTGACAGCCAATCAGAATCCATCCGTCGAACGATAAAACACTGACAGCCAATCAGAATCCATCCGTCAAACGATAAAACACTGACAGCCAATCAGAATCCAGCCGTCGAATGATAAAACACTGACAGCCAATCAGAATCCAGCCGTCAAACGATAACACTGACAGTCAATCAGAATCCAGCCGTCGAACGATAAAACACTGACAGCCAATCAGAATCCAGCCGTCAAACGATAACACTAACAGCCAATCAGAATCCAGCCGTCGAACGATAACACTGACAGCCAATCAGAATCCAGCCGTCGAATGATAAAACACTGACAGCCAATCAGAATCCAGCCGTCGAACAATAACACTGACAGCCAATCAGAATCCAGCCATCAAACGATAACACTGACAGCCAATCAGAATCCAGCCGTCGAACGATAAAACACTGACAGCCAATCAGAATCCAGCCGTCAAACGATAACACTTACAGCCAATCAGAATCCAGCCGTCGAACGATAAAACACTGACAGCCAATCAGAATCCAGCCGTCAAACGAAAACACCGACAGCCAATCAGAATCCAGCCGTCGAACGATAAAACACTGACAGCCAATCAGAATCCAGCCGTCAAACGAAAACACCGACAGCCAATCAGAATCCAGCCGTCGAACGATAACACTGACAGCCAATCAGAATCCAGCCGTCGAATGATAAAACACTGACAGCCAATCAGAATCCAGCCGTCGAACAATAACACTGACAGCCAATCAGAATCCAGCCATCAAACGATAACACTGACAGCCAATCAGAATCCAGCCGTCGAACGATAACACTGACAGCCAATCAGAATCCAGCCGTCGATTGATAAAACACTGACAGCCAATCAGAATCCAGCCGTCGAACAATAACACTGACAGCCAATCAGAATCCAGCCATCAAACGATAACACTGACAGCCAATCAGAATCCAGCCGTCGAACGATAAAACACCGACAGCCAATCAGAATCCAGCCGTTGAACGATAACACTGACAGCCAATCAGAATCCAGCCGTCGAACGATAACACCGACAGCCAATCAGAATCCAGCCGTCGAACGATAACACTGACAGCCAATCAGAATCCAGCCGTCGAATGATAAAACACCGACAGCCAATCAGAATCCAGCCGTCGAACGATAAAACACTGACAGCCAATCAGAATCCAGCCGTCAAACGATAACACTGACAGCCAATCAGAATCCAGCCGTCGAACGATAACACTGACAGCCAATCAGAATCCAGCCGTCGAACGATAAAACACTGACAGCCAATCAGAATCCAGCCGTCAAACGAAAACACCGACAGCCAATCAGAATCCAGCCGTCGAACGATAACACTGACAGCCAATCAGAATCCAGCCGTCGAATGATAAAACACTGACAGCCAATCAGAATCCAGCCGTCGAACAATAACACTGACAGCCAATCAGAATCCAGCCATCAAACGATAACACTGACAGCCAATCAGAATCCAGCCGTCGAACGATAACACTGACAGCCAATCAGAATCCAGCCGTCGATTGATAAAACACTGACAGCCAATCAGAATCCAGCCGTCGAACAATAACACTGACAGCCAATCAGAATCCAGCCATCAAACGATAACACTGACAGCCAATCAGAATCCAGCCGTCGAACGATAAAACACCGACAGCCAATCAGAATCCAGCCGTTGAACGATAACACTGACAGCCAATCAGAATCCAGCCGTCGAACGATAACACCGACAGCCAATCAGAATCCAGCCGTCGAACGATAACACTGACAGCCAATCAGAATCCAGCCGTCGAACGATAACACCGACAGCCAATCAGAATCCAGCCGTCGAACGATAACACTGACAGCCAATCAGAATCCAGCCGTCGAATGATAAAACACCGACAGCCAATCAGAATCCAGCCGTCGAACGATAAAACACTGACAGCCAATCAGAATCCAGCCGTCAAACGATAACACTGACAGCCAATCAGAATCCAGCCGTCGAACGATAACACTGACAGCCAATCAGAATCCAGCCGTCGAATGATAAAACACTGACAGCCAATCAGAATCCAGCCGTCGAACAATAACACTGACAGCCAATCAGAATCCAGCCATCAAACGATAACACTGACAGCCAATCAGAATCCAGCCGTCGAACGATAAAACACTGACAGCCAATCAGAATCCAGCCGTCAAACGAAAACACCGACAGCCAATCAGAATCCAGCCGTCGAACAATAACACTGACAGCCAATCAGAATCCAGCCATCAAACGATAACACTGACAGCCAATCAGAATCCAGCCGTCGAACGATAACACTGACAGCCAATCAGAATCCAGCCGTCGAACGAAAACACCGACAGCCAATCAGAATTCCAGCCGTCGAACGATAAAACACTGACAGCCAATCAGAATCCAGCCGTCGAACGATAACACCGACAGCCAATCAGAATCCAGCCGTCGAACGAAAACACCGACAGCCAATCAGAATTCCAGCCGTCGAACGATAAAACACTGACAGCCAATCAGAATCCAGCCGTCGAACGATAACACTGACAGCCAATAAGAATCCAGCCGTCGAACGAAAACACCGACAGCCAATCAGAATTCCAGCCGTCGAACGATAAAACACTGACAGCCAATCAGAATCCACTCGAATTTAAAGGGCTCGCGCATTTAAAATGGCAGATCACAATGTGGAGAAGTTAATCGCCATACATAAAAATCCACCCCCTTTTCAAGGATACGTTAAAAATAATGATACGTGGAAAGCAATCGGTCGTACCCATGGAATAAATTGTGAGAAGTTTTAACAATGAGATCATTATGCAGGAAACATGAGGAACCGAACTGCAGATCAAATCCGTGCAGTACTTTGATCATGTTTTTTATTTTTATATTTTGTATTTAATGTGGTTTTATGGTACTACATCGCTGTATTTATAATTCATTTCTTCACGTTCTGAGCATAGACCTGAAAATTAATTTTCCAACTTTTTAAACTGGTCAATCTTGAATGCTTTAAAGCAACAGACTGAAGTTTGATCTCTTTTTAAAGATGACACTTGGCAGAATTTAAAAGTTACAAGAATTTTACATTTTCAAAAACACGTTTTACTCTAAAACTACAAGAAAATCAAAGCCATAAATCTAAAGTTGTGTTCCAAATGTGAGTGATCTCTCAGAGCGTTCAGTGAGAGTGTGTGCGGCTGCAGTACCGAACGCGTCCACTAGAGGAAACTCATTTCTGACCGCGAGAAACACGAGTGTGACTTGTTATCAGGACCATGATTTTTTGTGTTCACATCGCAACAAAACCTTTACCAAGTTTTGTACCATTCCGATGAAGTAAATAAAAAAAAACGTAATTTGTGTGTGTTTGCCTCGCAGGTTTCTGGGTTCACTGTAACGACTCTGAGATGAACGTGTGCAGTGTGGAGGAGGTGTGCAGCACTCAGGCCTACATCTTGTTCTACACACAACGCTCCTCTTAAACCTGTCTGTCTCTCTATCTGTCTCTCTTTCTTCTCTCTATACCTGTCTCTCATTGGAGGTCTGTTCCTGACATCAGCAGTGAGACTCAGAGATTGATTGGTCTCTGCTGGCACAGTCACACTTTACATAGGGCATTCAGGACCAAACTACTCACCTGCAGGGTCCAGAACAGCAGGGACACACACACACACACTGAAGTCCCTCTGCTGTCGAAGAGAGAGACAGACGGATCATCCTGGAGAAAGAAATGCGACAGCAATATGATCATCAAATACTCTGAATCAGGAATTCTTCACCTTTGATACTGCGACTGTTTTCTACTCTCTTTCTATTTGGGACGAAAATCAGGAAAACAGAGAAAGCCTCTTCATTTACATCAGTGGTAAATGACCGAACAATCTTATGACGCTGAATGTCTTTAGTTGTGTATGTGTGTGTGTGTGTGAATGTGTGTTGGGTGGAAGGGTGTGACTGCTGACCTCTGACCCTTGACCTTTGTCCTGTATTGTGAGAGCACCTGTTATCAACTTTATTGATCTTGTGGGATCTTCCTGATGATAGTGAATAAAGAAAAAATCATGAAACCTTGATATGCTGTCTGCTTTATATTTGATGCGCATTACATTGCATGGATGTGTGCAAAGACAAAAAGGTTATTGAATTATCTAAAATAATTTAAAACAATTTTCTTGATCTTGTGTAATAATATTCAGACTATTTTTGTTTAAACATTTTGTCACTCTAAAATGTTTTTTTTTTTTACTTAAATCCAGTTACAGCATGTGAAAATGTTCTCTTATTCGAAGGTTCCCTAAACTACGGTTGATTTTAAAGCTAATAATAAAATCTTAAAAATATAGGATTAAATCACTCACTAAACATTTTTTAGACATTTTTATTCGTTTACCTGCAATAAAGGAGAACCGTGAACATGCTAATTTAAGAAATTATTGAAATAACGTACTCAGGATAAAGGGTTCAGAATGACAAAACATTTGGGAATTCCTGCCTTACACACTGATGTAATTTTAACCTAAAATCCTGTGACAAGTGTATCTTCAGAAGTGCTCATTGTAGTTGTCTAGGAATATTGGTTCAAAGTACTGCACTTTGTTTCTTGTGATTATTGCTTTAAACCTGTCAATCAGACAAATTTGCCGTTATAGAAGCGCGCGCAATTTTAGCGCGTAAATTCCCTCAGACGGTCAGTAAACGGTCTGTCGGCTGGACTAAATGGTAAGTTTATCAATACTAAATGTGAAAATTATAGATATTTAAAATTATATATTATTAAGTGGTTATCTAAGCGAACAATTCTGTCCTCGTTCGTTTTTTTCCGGGCACAGTTTGTCAGATCAATCTTATTTGCATATTGTTAATTAAAGGGAGTTGCTTCTCATTAGAAAGATAACGAGGCACCTTCCGACCGTTGTGTAACGCAAGATGGCGCCGTTGAACGGGTTTTATGTCGATCATTCAGTAAAACGAGCAATTTATTCATCACATCATCATATCTGCTTATTTACAGAGTAGGTTTGTGACGAACTCAGAATCATTGAAAAGGAAAACGTATGCTGTGTTGTGGATCATAATCGTGTATCAGGTTGTTGGTTTGCACTTTGAGCCCGAAGTAGGTTCATGTGACTCAGTGTAAATCATCCTGGGATTAATGAATTTGATCTGGATTAAAGTCTGCTTCTGGATTGCAGCAGATTGTCGTCCAAACAAAAATATTTTTACCCAAAATAATAAAAAGAAAACAAGCAATTCCAGTCGGATCATCACTGCACAAGCCCTAAAGAAAACAAAAGCCTATATTTGCAAATGTATTTATTAAGAATACAGTGGTGTTGAGTTTTAGCAAACGGGTAGAAACATGATAAATGTGATCAAGCCAATGGAGCGTGTTACACTATTACTGTGTTTACAAAAATGTTCTGATGACGGATGTGGTTGATTCTTATTGATTCTTGACTACTGACGTTATGTTTCTGCCTTTTCACCCTAGTCAAATATCACTTAACAACACACAAAGTAAAATGACAATGTTCGCTCTCCTCCGTAATGAGATATTTCATATACAACAGACACAGAGACAAAACAAACTAAACGCAACACATTTTCCGAGACCGTTTTGGTGTCAAAAGCTCCAAAGAAGTTTGGATCTGAAATGTGAACGTGTGTTGGTTTTAAAGCCATGCATCAGCAGAAGACCATTCGCTGGACTCTCCGCTCTAAGAACCAGTTTTAACATTCATTAATTAAAGGGAGAGTTCACCCAAAAATGAAAATTGGCCCTTGATTTACTCGCCCTGAAGTCATCCTAGGTGTATATGACATTCTTTTTTCAGACGAATACAATCAGTTATATTAAAAAATGTCCTGGCTCTTCCAAGCTTTATAATGGCAGTGAATGGCTGTTTCTGTTTTGAAGTCCATAAAAGTGCATCTATCCATCATAAAAGTGCATCTATAAGTGCATCTGTCCATCATAAAAGTGCATCTGTCCATCATAAAAGTGCTCCACAGGCTCTGGGGGGTTAATAAAGGCCTTCTGAAGTGAAGCGATGCGTTTGTGTAAGAAAAATATCCATATTTAAAACTTTATAAAGTAAAATAACTAGCTTCCGGCCAAACAAACATTCGGATTCGACTTAAGTCTAAAGCACAACTTCTGCCATCCACTGCTGATATTTACTCTACGCTACTTCTGATGCCATGAGTGGCGTAAGTAGACTGAGTTTGGCCGGAAGCTAGAATTTTACTTTGTAACGTGTTAAATATGAATAGTTTTACGCACTTTTATGATGGACAGATGCACTTTCATGATGGACAGATGCACTTTTATGAACTTCAAAAAAAAGAAACAGCCATTCACTGCCATTCTAAAGCTTGGAAGAGCCAGGATTTTTTAAAAATATATAACTCTGATTGTATTCGTCTGAAAGAAGAATGTCATATACACCTAGGATGACTTCAGGATGAGTAAATCATGGGCCCTTTAAAGCAAAAATGAGCTCGGTGGTCTAAAACAGGAAAGAAACCCATTCAGAAGGAAAAGACCGGGAATGTAGAGCCATGTAGACCGTGGTGTATCTCCTTACTGAATCTTTCTTAAACATCCTTCAAGCTCTGGTACGGTGGGAGGGATGCGTCACAGTTAATATCTAAGTTCTGTGTGTTTTGTCCGTCTCTTTCAGCTGGGCAGCAGACAGAGCTCAAGCCAATCCCAGTGTTTCCACAGTGTGACCAGGAAGAGCGCCAGGGCGAGGGTGGCGCCGACCCGAGCGCGCGTCTTCATGAGGGGCGTGATGAAGTTGGCCATGGTGGAGACGAACACCAGCAGCACCGCCATCAGGGCCAGGATGACGTTGATGAGTTTTCCCAGCAGGGCTCGAGCGTTTGCGTTCTCCACGCCCTCCAGCTGAACCACCTGCTGCTGTTGCTGCTGCAGCTCCAGTTTGGTAATGCGGGTGAGACACGACTCTACGGCCTCCTGCACACAAACACATGCACAGAACTTTGTCTAGTGGACAAGTTACAAAGTCCCTCTGTGATTACAACTCTCAGATATGGCAATGTTAATTAGGGCTGTCAAAAATGTCTGAAAAGCTAAATTCAAACTTCTTTCTTAATTATTAGCAAAATTCAAATTATATTCGAATTCTAAAAGCAATACTTGATGTTAGAGGGAAAAAGTTCTGTATTATCTACTATGCCCACAAGAGGGTGCAATAAGCAAATATAAACCAAATCAAGCATCGCATCTTTTATTGAAATTAAATTACATTCACTTTTTAAAGTGCATGAACTATTCAAACAGTTGTTCTTAAATAAAATATAATTTCCTTAATGTGCACGTAAGGAAAATCAGGCTACAATAGTGCATAAAACTGTGTTTGTGCATCAGTAACCTGAGAAACACACTTCAACACACAGCGTGATGAACTACATGAACACACAACAGCAAATAATCCACTTCTACTCACTATATCTACATATTGTTCGTCAAAAACACCAGACAATTAACTTGATCACACACTCACTCACACACACATTCACTCACACACACACTCACTCACTCACACACTCACACTCACACTCACATGCTGAGCACTTTCTGTTGAAAGTGTTTCCAGCTGATGAAACACACACTCTCTCACACACTCACTCACACACACTCTAACTCACTCACTCACACACACTCCCTCACACACACACACACACAGCTCTGACCGATGTGCAGGTTTGGTCAAGTATGTCGTTGCACCATTTTTGCCACCAACTGAGAGGGTTTTCATCAGCAGGAAGCCTTTTCACGCCATTTTTCAAATGAACAACGCGACACACCAAAAATATTTTGTGCAGGTATTTTTTAAATTCGATGAATATTCGAAATTCAAATTTTTATTTGACAGCCCTAATGTTACTGTGTTTGTCTTGGCGGAATAGATATGCTACGCTGCTGCTGATTATTGCATGTTACTGGTGAAATAACCTCAGTAGCAGATCTACACAGGTGGAGCTGGGGAAGGGGGAGGGTTTCTGTAAGCGCACTGCTAACAGCAAACACTACCAGTATTTGAATATTGAGACACAGCTCATTGACCGCTGATGTAACAGCAACCAATCAGCTGCGCTATGTGGACAACAATGTGATCGCTACCAAATTGAGTTTGGTACCAAATCGCTACAAATTTTTGGTTGCTACCAAAAAGGACCAGTGCCATCTAGTGTTTCATGTCAGAAGTCATGTAGTCTTGAGTTTCTTCCGGGATCGAACACGTCACAATATTCCTCATTTAAATAATTAATACGCAGAATAAAGGGGCGGGGCCTGGTTGAGTAGTGTGTTAAACTGGCGGTTATGGTAAGGGGCGGGACATTTTCCAAACATTTTCAAAGCACTCGACCAATCACAACACACTGCTCCAGCCGACCAATCAGAGCACAGTGTGCTTTTCAGAAGGAGGGGCTTCACAGAGACAGGAACT
This sequence comes from Meda fulgida, assembly GCA_030578275.1. Classification (NCBI taxonomy): domain Eukaryota; kingdom Metazoa; phylum Chordata; class Actinopteri; order Cypriniformes; family Leuciscidae; genus Meda; species Meda fulgida. The sequence continues at coordinate 921,831 of CM060637.1, forward strand.
GAACAGAGCGTTACTAACAGACTGGGAAGAGAGGAGCCGCAACAATGGAGAATATGAGGAAAATAATCAACATTCAAGCAGGAAAACCTGTTCTAGTAGAGCCTGAAACAAAATGAAGCCTTGATCATTCTTTGTTATCGTTGCTCACCTGGATGTCTCGCGCTCTCTCGTAGGACTGGTATGCCACCTTCTCCTCCATGCTGGCCAGCTCCTGCTTCAGATTGCTCATTTCGTTCTGGTGAAGTTCCGTCAGGTCATTCAGTTGCTCTTCCAGACGCTCGTATCTGGAGGAAAAACAGAGGAGACATACCTGAACAATCAGCTCTGGAAAAATAGTGAGGTTCGATTCTTGAACAAAGCGTTTTTAACCAGTTGAGCCAGTTCACTGAATCAAACTGAATCAAACTTTAGTTGCGGACTGATGATGCGCAGCACCAAATGAGCCAATAACCAAATGAGCCTATAACCAAATGAGCCAATAACCAATTGAGCAAATAACCAAATGAGCCTATAACCAAATGAGCCAATAACCAATTGAGCCTATAACCAAATGAGCCAATAACCAATTGAGCAAATAACCAAATGAGCCAATAACCAATTGAGCAAATAACCAAATGAGCCTATAACCATTTGAGCCAATAACCAATTGAGCCTATAACCAAATGAGCCAATAACCAATTGAGCCTATAACCAAATGAGCCTATAACCAAATGAGCCAATTACCAATTGAGCCTATAACCAAATGAGCCTATAACCATTTGAGCCAATAACCAATTGAGCCTATAACCAAATGAGCCTATAACCAAATGAGCCAATAACCAATTGAGCCAATAACCAAATATGCCAATAACCAAATGAACCAATAACCAAATGAGCCAATAACCAAATGAACCAATAACCAAATGAGCCAATAACCAAATGAACCAATAACCAAATGAGCCAATAACCAAATGAACCAATAACCAAATGAGCCAATAACCAAATAAGCCTATAACCAAATGAGCCTATAACAAAATGAGCCTATAACCAATTGAGCCAATAACCAAATAAGCCTATAACCAAATGAGCCAATGACCAAATGATCCAATAACCAAATGAGCGTATAACCAAATGAGCCTATAACAAAATGAGCCTATAACCAATTGAGCCAATAACCAAATAAGCCAATAACAAAATGAGCCACTAAGCAAATGAACCAATATGTCATGATTCTGCCATCATGTCCTTGTATTCTTCTAGTCTTGTGGCAGGATCATGACAGACCCAGGTTTTATTTACAAGCACATGGTCTGTTGTTTGGGCCATGTGCTTGTGTTGTCTCATTACCCCGCCCCTTTGTTATCCTTGTCTCGTCATTATTGTCTAGTCAGTTTCACCTGTCCCTGTCATTAGTGTTCCCTTTATAATCCCCTTGTGATTGCTGTCCTGTGTCGGTTCATTGTTTGACTTTGTCATACGTTGTGTGAGTCATTGCTAACTTACCTGTGAGTACCTTGTGAGAGTTTTGTCTAGTGTATTACTGATCCTGTTTCTGTTGTTAGTTTATAGTCTAGTTTGTCAAGTGTTAGTCTAGTTTAGTCTTCCCTTGTCAGAGTTGCCCTTGTTTACCCCCTCGTGGGTTTTGTTTTCCCTGTTTTCTGTCTACAATAAACGTTCTGTGATTGCATACTGTCTGCGCCTGGGTTCATCCGCCATCCACATAACACAATAACCAAATGAGCCAACAACCAATTGAGCCTATAACCAAATAAGCCAATAATATAAATGAGCCAATAACCAAATGAGCCTAAAACCAAATGAGCCAATAACCAAATGAGCCTATAACCAAATGAGCCAATAACCAAATGAGCCAATAACCAAATGAGCCTATAACCAAATGAGCCAATAACCAAATGAGCCAATAACCAAATGAGCCTATAACCAAATGAGCCAATAACCAAATGAGCCAATAACCAAATGGGTTATTGCACCAAAGAACCGGTTTGAATTTAATGAATCACAAAGAACCAACTCAAAAATGAGCCAGTTCTAATTGTCACTTATGGAGTTGGACACGAAAGAACCGGATTGTGTTCTTATGCATCTCTAGATTGGTTAATTCGGTACATCCTCCTTTTGATTCTAAACTGAACTCAAGTGACTCTGAGAATTGAGAAAGAGACAAACATAAAGTACTCTGAAATGTTAATTGGGAAAGTGAGAGATGAAACATGTTGATGAGCTGAGTCTGTGGTAGAGTAGTGAGTAGTAGAGTAGTGGGGACCAAATCTGTTCTGTGGGGTGCGGATAGAATTCGAATAGATTATTTAGGCGCACTGAAAGAACACCACAGACACAATCAACATGGTCACAATCAAGTACAATCAACATGGGAAAATCCCACAGTAAAACAAGCAGCTCTGAAAAGTATAATACACCGGTGTTTTGCCAGATAAGAAGTTTATCTATGAATCATCTTTTTAACTTTTTTAAATTTAATCTTTATATCTCTTTTAATGCCTTTTATAACTGTTTTAATTTTCCTTGCTTTAATTTTGTGATTTTTTTTAAATAATTTCTGTGTAAAGCACTTTGAATCACCATAGTGTATGAAATATGCTAAATAAATAAACTGGCCTTGCCTTGCTTTGCAAGCACCACATGAACCAATAACCAAATGGGTTATTGAACCAAAGACCCGGTTCAAAATGAATGAATCACACATAACCAAATCACAAATGAGCCAGTTCTAATTGTCAAAAGTTATTTTTGAGTTGGACCTGACCGAACCGGTTCTTTGGCTCAATTATGCATTCATAGATTGGTTCATTTGGTACTTTGCAAGGAGCTTTTTTAAAAGTTTTTATCCCGGAACTAAGGTTTGATGCAGTAAACCGTAGGGGGTGTAACAATATATCGCAATATAAAAATGCAACAATATGTATTGTGGATAGTGACAATATGTATCGTAGATCACCCAAAAATAAAATTCTAAATTTTTTTTTTTTTTTTTAAACGTTTTCAGAGGTTTAGTGTCGGTACTACATTTAACTACTATATATAATGTTGAATATAATGTATAATAATGCGATGGGGGAATATTTGTGTGTCCCTGATAATAACAAATGTCTGATGTTACCAGTAAAAAATCTTACATTATTTTAAATATATCTAGTCAGGGACAGAGTGCAAGCATATTCATCTACAATAATTCAGTATTTCAGCTTCAGAATCATGAATATTGTTATTCTGGCGTCTCTATTGTCCTGTGCGTTGGGTTTCAGCACCAAGTCCAAGCCTATTCATTCACACACACAATGAAGTACCAAATTTAGCGTTTTGATCAGCAACACATTTTTTGTTAACCTTTTATCATATGTCTTGGAGCATCGCAATAATATGGTATCGTGAGTTCAGTGTTGTGATATGTATCGAATTGTGACACCCCTAGTAAACCGATGCAGTTTTACCTGTATCGCTCCTCTTGCAAACACTGCGTCATGTAGCCGTAGTCGCTTTGCAGCTGCGCTTTCATGTCCTCGATGGCGTCATCCATGTGCACCTGGCCGACTTTTATCTCCTGCAGGCCTTCCAGAAGCGCATCCCATGAGGAAGACGACGAGTGGTGGTGGTGATGGTGGTGGTGATGCCCATCGAGCCGAGGGCTCCCCATGGTGGCTCCCATCCCAGACATCGGCCCACCGGCCCCACCAGAGTTACTCCCGGCCGGTGACCCGGATGTAGCACTCGAGCACTCGTCGTCGCTACCGTATTTGGGGCTGGAGACTAGCGTAGCGCTTCCACTCAGAGCTCGCGGCGTCTCTTCCGGGTGCCCGTCCTCCAGGCTGTCCTTCAAGTGGGCGATGTTATCAGCGCTCCCGAACTTGTTGCGGATGAGGCTGGCGAACTCTCGCGGTTTCGAGACGACTGCGGTGTGCGTGAGCGCCGAGACTCCGCCCTTCACTCCTTCGACCACGCCCCCTCCAAACCCGCTGATTCCCGCGCGCATGTTCGCGCCCACGTCCTTCAGCCCCTGATGCATGTCCCGGAAGACGTCTTTGGGCTGCCGCGCTGGACCATTCTGCGAAAAAACAAGACGTGATTACTCTGGAAAATTGCAAAAATTTGCATGCAAGAGAACTAAGGCTGCAGGATTCATCGAAATAAAACCGCACGCGATTTGGCAAAGGCTGCGATTATTATATGCGCAGCTTGTCAGTAAAGTACGGCTCTGTGATCAGTAGTAAATGCTGAACACCAGAGAACGTCTCACACACATGGCAAATATGACCCGCAAAAGTACGATAACACACGTCATTCCAGGAAATCCCCGTGGTCATCGTGCTATCGCTGAATAAGCTCCCCTCTGAAGGCCTCTGTACAGATAAAACGTTATCAAATTGATTCCAATTCGCATGGATATTATATATATATTCAGATGCGCACACCTATAGACTAAACATACACATGTTTTTTAAGTTTACACAGATGAAAATGTTTATTCATTTTTTTTCAAAAAACTTGCGCCTTGTAACCTGTTTCAAAGTTTGCGTTCTCGAGCCTCCAAACACTGTTGTCGTGCAAATGAACGTCCAGAACGCATTAAAAGTTTCTGTTTTCAGTTAAAACGGTGTCGTGTTAGTGGCCCCTAAGTTAATAACTAACGATCTTTGCAACGAAAGTTAAAACTAACTTTAGCTGGACAATAACTTTATTCTAGAGCTGCTGTATCTCTGTTACTGTAGTCTCCTGTCATCACTGTAAAGCTGCTTTGAAACAATTTATATTGTTAAAAGCGCTGTATAAATGAAGGAGACGTGACTTGAAATAAACAGAAGATTGAAATACTTTGATGTATTAAATGTTGTCTTTTGTTGGACAAGAGGTTCGTAAATGCTTGGAAAGATGTTTGACGCGTGTTGCTTTTTCAAATGCACGTTAAAAGAGACTCAAACTCAGAGTGAGCACCGTTTACTGAGCCGTGCTTCACTGACAAGCTGCGCATAAAAAAAATCGCAGCCTTTGCGTTTTCATAATCGCGATAAACCAACAGCTAATTTTACCTGTTCGATCTCTTTGAGTTTCTTATGGTAGTGCTCGAGTTTCTTGTGCAGGTGTGCGATGGTCTGCGCAGACTTCTGGTTCTTCTTCTCGAACACTTGTTTGATGCGCGACGCCTGCTGTTTGTCCGCGTTGTGGGCGAGTTTGAGATACTCGGCTACGTTAGCGTCGCGCGCCTCCTGTTCCACGCGGATCTGCTCGGTGATCTTCAGGATCTTCTGCTGCAGGTGTTCCAGCGCCACGCGTGTTCTCTGGACCTCGCCGTCCGGTCCCGTCTCAACGCTAATGTTCCCGTCAGACCCGCCATGGCTCGCGGACGGCGGCAGCCCGAGAGTCGACACTTCGCTCTTATCCAGCTGCATGCACACAATCAGGGTTTCACATTAGAAAATTATCACTAGCCAATTTGGCGTCTTAAAAATTGGGTTTTACTCATTATGTTCAGGTATAATCAGGGTTTGACATTAAATCAATTTGCAATTGCAATTAAAACAAGCAAAATTATCAGCAAATGGGGTAAGAAAAATAATCTTAATTCAAACAGAAACAAAATAATTTTTCTTATCCCATTGGCAGATCATTTTACTTGTTTTAAGCAACAATCACAACACACCACATCAGCTGTGGCGGGAAACGCTGTCAAATCACAAGCCAGTTTGGCGAGTTACTTATTATCTTCACTCACTTTGCTGGGGAAGTTAGTGTAAAGCAAATCTGTGCAGATTTAGGTCAAATACTGATCATTATGATATATTAAATACAGCGTATTGTGCAGAATCTGCTCATATCTGGCTTACTTGAACACACTCGTCATACGCAACAAATAATGGCGCGCTTGATCATTTGCATGGAAGCAAAAGTGAAGATAAAAAGCATTTGGTTAGCAGAAAAGACATTATTTCCAAACATCCTACATTGTTTAATGTTTTTTGTCCTGTATTATTGACCTGTACACCTAAAACACATGTTTGGTGAGAGGAAGAGAGGAGACAGGATTTATTAAATTTTATAATATATTTAAACTGTGACGTAGTTAATCTGGTTCATTTTTTTGTAATTTTTTTTTCTGAATGGCCGATAACTTAAAAATTTTGTAGCCAAATTGGCCGGTGAGTGAAAAAGTTGATTTCAAACCCTGCACACAATGAAAACACGACAGATGAATTGCAGTGTCATGCAAACTTACACATCAAACATCTGATATGAAACCACACACACTCATTTTAGTTTGTTTACAAGAGAGAGACACCATGACCCAATTTCCGTTCGGAAAATCTCTCCACACACACAGTAAACTAAGAGAAGAAGCTGCAGAAACATGCATAGATGTGCACTACTGCAACGACCCGAAACACCAGCGCATGATGTGAACGACACACAGAAAAATCAATAGTGATCTGAAATGAATCATTCATAAATGCAGCGGCGCAATACGCGTTAGAAAGTCGCAGCAAATCGTCGTAAACAAATAAACGTGCGTGAAAAGATGCAGTGTGACAACAAGCCTCGTCTCGGGGAAACACGCATTCTAGCATGCTGTTCTCTGTGTGTGTGTGTAAAGATGCATTAACCTCTACATGTGTGTGTGTGTGTGTTACTGCATGCATGTTACCTGCACAGAACAGCATGCTAGAATGCATTTCTCTGAGAAAAACACACACACACACAAGGTCAGCGCAGTCCATGCATCTTTTAATGCGTGTGATCTGAGCCATGTTACCTGTCAAAAGCATGCGCGCATGTGTGTGTGTGTGTGTGTGTGCTGTACATTTAGGGACATGTGTCAGGCGGGTTTAACGCAGAAAAGCGTGTGAGAGAGACAAACGGGTGATGATGGATGGATGATGGATGATAGATGGAGAGATGGACGGTACAACACAGGAACACAAGATTAATTTGCGATAAATTACCATGATCTTCAGTGCAGGAGGTGCAGCTTCACTGCAGAGACGTGTAAGAGGGCCATGTCTCTCTCTCTCTCTCTCTGTGTGTGTGTGTGTCTGTGTGTGTTCACCCCTCCCCCTCTCCTCTCCTCCTCTATCTGTCTATCTCTCAGTCGAGTCTGCCATGGTTTACATTAGAGTCGATATCGGCTTCTCTCATCTTTGTCTGGCCCGTTTCTGGCGTTTCTTTCTGGTCTCTCCGGCCGTGTGTGTTTGTCTGTGTGTTTCGACGCGCAGATGAGCTGAGGGGGAGGGGAGATCAGCGGAGCATGCGTCACACACACACACACACACACACACACACACTGCAGCTAAATCTATGCGTGTGCGTTTCATTATGTGTGAGGGCATGATTGGGCGAGCGAGAAACACATTTTTAAGGGATGTATATATATATATATATATATTGTGTGTGTGTGTGTGTGTGTGTGTGTGTGTGTGTGTGTGTGTGTGTGTGTGTGTGTGTGTGTGACATTTCCCAAACTGACAGGAGGGGCTGATGGGAAACGCTGACATTCATCTCATAGCAACACCCTTCACAACATCTGGGTCACTATGTTGAAGAGCAGCACCTGCAACACACACACACACACACACTCACACAAACATCATATACACACTCATGTAATGTCGCTTTTCTTATTTAAATTATTTTTTGAGGATGATTAACACTGTTGACATCTGTGGCATTCAGGAGATTGCGATGGAAAAGAGTGTTGATTTGTTTACAGAAATATTTTCGCAATGTCTAGCGCTGCAAGCTTTAAAATAAGCAACTAACACACGGTTTTAAAAGTATGGATTTAAAATTTTACGCAGAGGATTAAAATAATTCTCACAATTTCGTCTTTTTTCTCACAATAACGAGTTTATAACTCACAATTTCGAGGAAAAAAGTCAGAATTGTGAAATGAAAATACCCAATTACCTTTTTTTATTTTGTGGTTCAAGCTTCCATTTACTGTAGTCAACATGAAATTTCAACATTTCTTAAATGAAATGCACTTTTTAATTTAATGTTCTACATTATTCTTCTAACAAAATACATACATTTTAGGCACACTCTTAACTTGCTCCGCCTCCTTTTCACATTTGGTTAATTTGAACTAATAGTCAAATATCTACTGTATGTTGGCATTTTTAGGTCGCTTTTTAAAGTGTAGCTAATAATTAACACAATTTAATGGTAGTTAATGTTAATATAATTAAACTGCACTAGAGCAAATGTGCGGTGCCCCTAAAGGTGTATAATTGTAACACTTTTGCGTCCCTTTATAAACTGTTCATTTGTAACACTTTTGCCTCCCCTGAGAAACTTTGCGTTCATTTGTAACACTTTTGCGTCCCCTGAGAAACTTTGCGTTAGTTTGTACACTTTTGCGTCCCCTGAGAAACTTTGCGTTCATTTGTTACACTTTTGCGTCCCTTGAGAAACTTTGCGTTCATTTGTAACACTTTTGCATCCCCTGAGAAACTTTGCGTTAGTTTGTAACACTTTTGCGTCCCCTGAGAAACTTTGCGTTCATTTGTAAGACTTTTGCGTCCCCTGAGAAACTTTCCGTTAGTTTGTACACTTTTGCGTTCCCTGAGAAACTTTGCGTTCATTTGTTACACTTTTGCGTCCCTTGAGAAACTTTGCGTTCATTTGTAACACTTTTGCGTCCCCTGAGAAACTTTGCGTTAGTTTGTAACACTTTTGCGTCCCCTGAGAAACTTTGCGTTCATTTGTAACACTTTTGCGTCCCCTCAGAAACTTTGCGTTAGTTTGTAACACTTTTGCGTCCTGAGAAACTTTGCGTTCATTTGTAACACTTTTGCGTCCCCTGATAAACTGTTCATTTGTAACACTTTTGCGTCCCTTGAGAAACTTTGCGTTCATTTGTTACACTTTTGCGTCCCTTGAGAAACTTTGCGTTCATTTGTAACACTTTTGCGTCCCCTGAGAAACTTTGCGTTAGTTTGTCACACTTTTGCGTCCCCTGAAAAACTTTGCGTTCATTTGTTACACTTTTGCGTCCCTTGAGAAACTTTGCGTTCATTTGTAACACTTTTGCGTCCCCTCAGAAACTTTGCGTTAGTTTGTAACACTTTTGCGTCCCCTGAAAAACTTTACGTTCATTTGTTACACTTTTGCGTCCCTTGAGAAACTTTGCGTTCATTTGTAACACTTTTGCGTCCCCTCAGAAACTTTGCGTTAGTTTGTAACACTTTTGCGTCCTGACAAACTTTGCATTCATTTGTAACACTTTTGCGTCCCCTGATAAACTGTTCATTTGTAACACTTTTGCGTCCCTTGAGATCTTTGCGTTCATTTGTTACACTTTTGCGTCCCTTGAGAAACTTTGCGTTCATTTGTAACACTTTTGCGTCCCCTGAGAAACTTTGCGTTAGTTTGTAACACTTTTGCGTCCCCTGAAAAACTTTGCGTTCATTTGTTACACTTTTGCGTCCCTTGAGAAACTTTGCGTTCATTTGTAACACTTTTGCGTCCCCTCAGAAACTTTGCGTTAGTTTGTAACACTTTTGCGTCCTGAGAAACTTTGCGTTCATTTGTAACACTTTTACGTCCCCTGATAAACTGTTCATTTGTAACACTTTTGCGTCCCTTGAGAAACTTTGCGTTAGTTTGGAACACTTTTGCGTCCCTTGAGAAACTTTGCGTTCATTTGTAACACTTTTGCGTCCCCTGAGAAACTTTGCATTAGTTTGTAACAAATTTGCGTCCCTTGAGAAACTTTGCGTTCATTTGTAACACTTTTGCATCCCCTGAGAAACTTTGCGTTAGTTTGTAACACTTTTGCGTCCCGAGAAACTTTGCGTTAGTTTGTAACACTTTTGCGTCCCTTGAGAAACTTTGCGTTCATTTGTAACACTTTTGCGTCCCCTGAGAAACTTTGCATTAGTTTGTAACAAATTTGCGTCCCTTGAGAAACTTTGCGTTCATTTGTAACACTTTTGCGTCCCGAGAAACTTTGCGTTAGTTTGTAACACTTTTGCGTCCCTTGAGAAAGTTTGCGTTCATTTGTAACACTTTCGCGTCCCCTGAGAAACTTTGCGTTAGTTTGTAACAAATTTGCGTCCCCTGAGAAACTTGAGTTCCCTTGATAAAGTTTTGCGTCCACACACAAAGAACATGACAAACACTAAAGCATTGAAATATATTTTTTTCATCATGTCCCTTTAGGGGCTCTGTACAAATGACAGTATATTTAAAAAGAAAAAGCATTAAGATAGAATTTGAAAATACACCACATGATGGAAGTTGAATGCAACTTCATGTCGACTTCAAACGTAACTTGTTAACATGAGACTGACAGATTCACTTACCAGTCCAGAGAATGGGCCGGTTTACACGAGTAACACCAGAAGTTCATCCACCTAGAAAAATGGTTAACCTCAAAACACTACAGCACAACACACACGTTTTAGAATCAACAGCATGAATATTTCAAGTAGTGATTTATTCGTACAAAATCAAATCGTACACCAGAGTTTCTCTTCATAAAGTTTTATTAAAAGAGCAATTGCATGTCAATCTACAATACAACACTCATCAGTAAAATAAATATGGCATATATTCAGAGCTCTTTAACAATAATGCTACACATTTATTTTTTACACAAAATAACAAGTGCAATTCTGAATCAACAACGCATAATCCAGATATGAACAGAATATTTACAGACAGGTCGCAGAAATCCACAAGTTGGATCAGAGAAGAGCTAGAACAGATTTAATGAACGTTTGCTGAAATTCAAAACTTTTTATCTTAATTACTCAATGCATAAAGTCCGGCGTTCACATCTCTCATTAAGTTTATTTAGTTATCGCTCGACGTCACTTGTATTTCCATGACAACAGGAAAACTGAGTGTTTGTGAATATGCTGTAGTTTCAGAAGCCGTATCACAAAACACGAGCAGAACAAATCGCTGTTGTTTTAGTAATATTTTAATTAATATACTTTCATCTTAATTATAGTAAAAATATATATATATTTTGTTATGTGCGTGTCATTTTGCTACGCACATATATATATATATATATATATATATATATATATATAAAATACTACCATTTAGATTTAATTTATTTTTATTTCAGTTTTTATTTATTTCCAGTTAATAATTTTAACACTTAAACTTAAACTTATTTCAGTTTATTGCGAAAAGCAACATTTCTAATGTTAATGTTCTAAGTTAAAACAGTTCAAAGTTTAGTTTGTTTTCCACCTAAACTTTATTTTTTATTTTATCTTTGTTTCAATTAACAGAAATGTTTAAGAGTTTTAGTTAAAGTTAACAATAATGTCTGTGTAAAACATTCATACGTTAATTTCCGCACTACATTTAACGCAACATGATGTACAAATTAACGTACGAAAAAACTGCAGCGATTCTGCTCGTGTTTCACAAACGAAGTGTTTTTCAATAAAATTACGTTCCAATAACACAATCACAGCTCAGTTACGAGAATGTGTGTGAGAACATACTGGCAGCTTAATTGAGGTTTACGTTTATAATAACAATAACTTTTATGCGTCCAAAAAAAATTGGCCCCAAACATTTAAAAATAGCAGTTTTAAAGTTAGCAACATGTTTTGTGCAATAAAGCAATACATTTGAATATGTGCACACTCAGTGTTTTATAATGTCATTGTTCATAATTAAACCCTTTTCGCAATTTCGTGATTCTGAAAGATTCATTCATGGATGTTTCGAATCTTTCCTCCACACATCGAATTTAAAGGGATTTTTCAGGTAAATGTTAACCGTTGAAATGCAAACATAAACAGGAAGTGCTCAAAGAGGAATGACAGATTCCCCTTCCTGAACAACACATGATGGAAGACAGAAAATGAAGAGTTCTGGAACAGGTTCCAAAATGAAGGTAGATAACGGTGTAGAAAACAGAGGATCCACTGAGTTCACGTCAGTTATTGAATGTCTTTACACGTACGAGAATATGAGTCCAGGCACGACACACACTCGCGTTCCTGAGTGTGTTATTGTCCTGATTTGCGGGGCGTGGCCACTTGCCTCTTCTTCGCCTGGTAGAAGTCTGTCGGGATAAAAGCAAGCGTCTATTATGAGTCAAACTGTCATTCACACCATCATTATTACTCAGCATTTTACTCCTACATAAACTAATAGGATTGCTCACATGATAATTCAACAGTTTATATATACACACACACTGCCATTCAAAAGTTTTGGATCGGTAAGATTTTTAATGTTCTTAAAAGAAGTCTCTTCTGCTCACCAATTCTGCATTTATTTGATTAGAAATGCAACAACAACAGCAAAAGTAATATTGTTAAATATGACAATTTAAAATAACCGTTTTCTATTTTAAAATGTCATTTATTCCTGTTATTTTCAGCATCATTACTCGTCTTGTGTCACATGATCCTTCAGAAATCATTCTAATATGATGATTTGATGATCAAGAAACATTTATGATTATTATCAGTGTTGAAAACCGTTGTGTACATTTTTATTATTTCAGGATTCAGGATTTCAGGACACAACTGTTTTTAACATTGATAATAATGATTAAATCAGATCCGAGTGATTTCTGAAGGATCATGTGACACTGAAGACTGGAGTAATGATGAAAATGCAGCTTTGATCACAGGAATAAATTACACTTTTCACAAGGAAAACTGCCGTTTTAAATTCTAATAATATTTCACAATTTTACTTTTTTTCTTCTTCTTATAAATGTAAGTTTTTCTTTTAAAAACATTTAAAATCTTACCGATCCAAAACATGAGATAAACAGTGTCTCTCACCGGCAGTGTTGCCACAGTTACTTTGAAAAAGTAACTTAGTTACTTTACAGATTACTTGATTTAAAAAGTAACTTAGTTACTTTACACGTTACTTTTTTAGTTACATTCAGCAGCTGCCGAAAACATCCCTTTTTAACAGTAACGTCAACAATGTATCTCCTGACATTTTAAGTTGAACTTAAAAACTATTTCCTGAAAAAATACATGTTTTTATAAAAAATAAAATATTGACAGTCTTTCTTGGCTTCACATGTTTTTATAAAAAATTTAAATAATGACAGTCTTTCTTGAATTAACTTAACATAAATAGGCCTACTTGTTTTTTTAAATACAAATTTAAATTAAGATAGTCTTTCTTTACTTGACTTAACATAAATACTTGATTTCTAAAACAAAACAAAAGACAGTGTTTCTTGACCTGACTCGCGATCACTAGTGAACGCGCCAGAGAGAAATGCACATTTCATACGGATTACATAAGCAGAGAACAGTCTGTTTTCTTTCTTTTTGAATTGTTCTGTTTAAAAATACACATTTCGAGCTTTCTATAGATATATTCCTCAGGTGTGTGAGGCAAGTATAGGCCTACCTTATACGCTGTGTTTCGGTTCATTTATGACTCATGAGACGAGCTCCAGATCACGCGCCGGCGCCTCCGTGTCGAGATTATCTATTGTCTGCTATATTTACTTTTTATTTATTAAATCCAGGCAATTGGTTGATGAAACATTTATTAAAATTAAGATACAATTAATACAAAAACGAAATTCACCTTAATGAAAGGCTTTGTGCTTTCTGTTTGATGTCTCTGTGAAAGTTTTAAAGCAGTCTTTCAGTGCCGCTTTCAGAGCGCTCACGTCCGTAACGGGGAACTGTCACGTAACACTGTTTTTCCCTCATAAATGCGTACACGAAAAATAAGACAAAATGAATATTTTATGTTATGTGGAGAGCCAACCCTTCTTCATCCGGTGGGTAGTATTACTTTTTGTACTTTTGCCAAATAAAAGTTAACGTTTTTTGTGTCACGTCCGTGTATGGATGTGTATTTCCCTCATATTAAATATAAAACGCATGTGTAGACTGATATTTTTTATAATGTCTGGACTCCTTTATTAAGGGAGTATGAAACAGACGCTTCAATATATTAGTAGTAAATGCATTTTCTGAGAATTTACATTTCAAGTTTTTACCTCAGAAGTCACGTCCATAACACTGGAATTGCCAAATTTTTAAGAATTTATCCTCAACTAGTTTTGCGGTGTAGGTCTACGTATTTTATAATGTTAACTTCAAATAATACGAATAGTAATTTAAAGATGTGGTGGCATTGGATCTGGACGGGAAGGATAGCTAACTCTGGGAGTTGGAAGGGGTGTGTCGTGATTCTGCCTTCTCACACACATTTCAGTTTCATATCGCACATCAGCCATCATTTCTACTAAAGAAAATGACAAAAATAGTAACGCACAGTAACTTGGATAAGTAACTTTAATCTGATTACTGGTTTGGAAATAGTAACGCGTTAGATTACTCGTTACTGAAAAAAGTGTTCAGATTAGAGTAACGCGTTACTAAGTAACGCGTTACCGGCATCACTGCTCACCGGTGATGTTCGTCTGTTTCCTCTTCATCTCTGCTCTCTTTTCCGGCGTTTTCTCCACGTCCTGCGGAACCGAACCGAATCGGTTCTCTTTTCCCGGTGATCCTCCGGGATTCCGCGCGTCCTCACAGCTCCGGTACAGCACGGGAACGCGCATGCTGGACACGCCCACCCAGCGGAAGTCTCCGCCCTCCAGCGGCTTCTCCGCGACGAAGTCGAAGCTCCAGCGACGCGACGCGTCCTCCAGGTCTTTCCTCAGCGCGTCGCGATACTCGCGCTGGAGCTGCTCGCGATCCACCGGACCGAACAGATTTCTTCTCGTCGGCCCGGTTCCGAGGGCTCGAAGGATCCGCTTGTGCGCCGCCATTTTCTGAAGCAAAAGACACAAGAGTGACGGTTACCGTCTCTTAACATCACGTGGTGTGTTCAAGTCATCTCGTAAAGAGAGTGTTTACGAGTTGTGGGCGTGTCAGTGAGAATATGTTGGCATTATAATATAACAATGTAATATGTAACGATAAAGTTTACAGAAGCTTCATAAATTAACATGAAACATAAAAAAGGCAGAGCACATAATATTGCACATTTCTTTGTTATTCATTTTCTAGAAGTAGAGTTTAAGAACCTTGCTGTATTTTTGTGTAATTAAGAGAAAGTACACCGCCATCCTACTCCGACGAATGCGACTTGAACGCACGTAAACACGAACTTCCCAGGAGGACTTGATCGCACAACCAAACCCCTTGTTTTTGATTTCTCCGACAAACCTTGTAGTGTCTGACTCGTCTCCTCGCGTGTGCTTGTTTCTACTGTTCTGTGATCAGCTTTTAAAGGCTGCTTTGAGTCATGAGTTGCAGAGACATGTGTGGACATGTTCCTCGCACTGCAGTGAGCGCGTCTGGCCAGCAGAGGGCCGCCATCTTACTACTACACTATCAGCTGGACTGCAGTGAGCGCGTCTGGCCAGCAGAGGGCCGCCATCTTACTACTACACTATCAGCTGGACTGCAGTGAGTGCGTCTGGCCAGCAGAGGGCCGCCATCTTACTACTACACTATCAGCTGGACTGCAGTGAGTGCGTCTGGCCAGCAGAGGGCCGCCATCTTACTACTACACTATCAGCTGGACTGCAGTGAGTGCGTCTGGCCAGCAGAGGGCCGCCATCTTACTACTACACTATCAGCTGGACTGCAGTGAGCGCGTCTGGCCAGCAGAGGGCCGCCATCTTACTACTACACTATCAGCTGGACTGCAGTGAGTGCGTCTGGCCAGCAGAGGGCCGCCATCTTACTACTACACTATCAGCTGGACTGCAGTGAGCGCGTCTGGCCTGCAGAGGGCCGCCATCTTACTACTACACTATCAGCTGGACTGCAGTGAGCGCGTCTGGCCAGCAGAGGGCCGCCATCTTACTACTACACTATCAGCTGGACTGCAGTGAGCGCGTCTGGCCAGCAGAGGGCCGCCATCTTACTACTACACTATCAGCTGGACTGCAGTGAGCGCGTCTGGCCAGCAGAGGGCCGCCATCTTACTACTACACTATCAGCTGGACTGCAGTGAGTGCGTCTGGCCAGCAGAGGGCCGCCATCTTACTACTACACTATCAGCTGGACTGCAGTGAGCGCGTCTGGCCAGCAGAGGGCCGCCATCTTACTACTACACTATCAGCTGGACTGCAGTGAGTGCGTCTGGCCAGCAGAGGGCCGCCATCTTACTACTACACTATCAGCTGGACTGCAGTGAGCGCGTCTGGCCAGCAGAGGGCCGCCATCTTACTACTTCCTGCCTGCTGTGAGTTTGTTTGCGTCGAGGCTGTAAGCTCTACGCCTCGTATTAGCTTTGTATTTCTTTCTGTTTTGAACCATCATTTACTATCATTCCTAGTTTTTTATATTACTAAATATAGTTTACCCACCATCTCAGATTAACCTTACATCGCTAGCTTCCGTTATTGTTAGCACAGAACGCGTGTTTACGCGCCACCCGCTCATTTATTTATTATTTATTTTCTCTCGCGCGCCCGCGCCTTTGAGTTAATAAAAGCCCAGGTAAGTAAGAATCAGTCAACACAAACGGTGAGTAATGTCTTGTCCTGTTATTGTCACCTGTGTCACATGTCATATGTTTAGTGTAGCCTTCTCCGATGGCAATATAGGATTTATTTGTGATAAATGCAAGGAGACAGTCAGGCTGACGGAGAAGATTTCAGAGCTAGAGACACGCATCCAAACTTTAATTGAGGATAGTAAGGATAGTACTAGAGCTTTAGATACTATTTTGGATGCGCCTAGCATAGTGAACTCTGTACATGATTCGGTTCCGGCTGAAGTAGAGCCCAGGCAGCAGGGCAGATGGGTGACCGTGAGAGATCGCTCTAGTCGCGGATTAAAAAACCACCCTTCCGTTCCGATTACCATAACAAATCGATTTGCCCCACTCAGTGAAACACCCACTGAGAATTCTGTTGATTGTGCCCTGGTAATTGGTGATTCGATCACACGGAACGTGAAAATAGAGACACCAGCCACCATAGTCACATGTTTGCCGGGAGCCAGAGCGCCTGACATCAAAGCAAATTTAAAAGTGCTGGCTAATGCTAATCGTAAATTCTCTAAGATCATTATTCATGTCGGCACTAATGATGTTCGACTCCGCCAGTCGGAGATCACCAAAATTAATATTAAAGAGGTGTGTAAACTCGCAAGTACGATGTCAGGCACTGTAATTTTCTCTGGCCCCCTTCCTGTTCGCAGGAGTGATGAGATAGTTAGCAGATTGGCCTCACTCAATGGTTGGTTGTCTAAGTGGTGTCCGTTGAATAATATAGAATTCATAGACAATTGGAAAAGTTTTTGGGGCAAGCCTGACCTGTTGAAAAGAGATGGTGTTCATCCCTCCTGGGATGGTGCTGCTCTTCTCTCTAGTAATATGGCACATAGTCTTAGAGCTAAAACATGACAATCTGGGGCTCAGGTCAGGAAGCAGACAGACTGGCTAAACCGACCGTCTGCTAGCGGCCTCGCGTCACCAAGGTCAGATAAATCCCATCACATAGAGCCTCTTTCACCTAGATATCATCATATAGAGACTGTGTCTGTTCCCCGAATTTGGAAATCCAAAAAACGCCAGGTAAAAAATTTAATTGATGTTCAACAAATAAAAAACAGATATAATACAGATGAACAAATGATAAAGCTTGGGTTGCTGAATATTCGATCCCTTACTTCAAAATCGCTCGTAGTTAATGATATGATTTCAAGTTATAATCTAGATGTGCTGTGTTTGACAGAAACCTGGCTAAAACCAAACGATTACATTACTTTAAATGAGTCAACCCCACAAGATTACTGTTATAAACATGAACCTCGTCTAAAACGCAAAGGGGGAGGTGTTGCTGTAATTTATAGTAATATTTTCAAAACCACTAAGAAATCTATTTTTAAATATACTTCTTTTGAAGTGTTGGTGCTTAATGTAAAAATATATAGTGTAAACGATAAATCACGTTTGAGATTTCTGCTGGCTACTGTATACAGGCCACCAGGGCACCATAAAGATTTTATCAAAGAATTTGCGGACTTTCTATCAGAATTAGTATTGGCTAACGATAAAGTACTAATTGTTGGTGATTTTAATATACATGTAGATAATGAAAAAGATGCATTGGGATTGGCACTTAAAGACATTGTAAACTCAATTGGAGTTAGACAACACGTGTCAGGACCCACTCATTGTCGTAATCATACTCTAGACCTAATATTATCACATGGAATAGATGTTGATGCCGTTGAAATTCTGCAGCAGAGCGATGACATCTCAGACCATTATCTAGTCTCATGTAAATTACATTTAGCCAAGGCTGCAAAGCCGACTCCGTGTTATAAATATGTTAGATCTATAACTTCTGCCACTAAAGATTGCTTTATCAATAATCTTCCTAATAAGTTTCATCATCTCAGCATCCCGGATAGCTTAGAAGAACTCGATATTGCAACAGAAACTTTTAACTCTCTCTTTTCCAGCACTTTAGACGCAGTTGCTCCGTTGCGCTTAAAGAAGATTAAAGAAAATAGTCCAACGCCGTGGTACAACGAGCACACTCAGGCCCTTAAGAGAGCAGCCAGAAAAATGGAGCGCAACTGGAAGAAAACAAAACTAGAGGTATTTCGGATTTCATGGAAAGAGAGCTCGATTGCTTACAGAGAGGCTTTAAAAGCTGCTAGATCTGCTTATTTTTCAACCCTATTAGAAGAAAATAAACATAATCCTAGGTATTTATTTGAAACAGTGGCTAAACTAACGAAAAAGAAAGCTCTAAGCACAGAAGTTTCCAAGCAACACAGCAGTAATGACTTTATGAACTTCTTCACTTATAAGATTGATAATATCAGGGACAAAATTGTAACTATGCAACCGTCTACTACAGTATCGCATCAGGGAGTGCATTGTAGTCTCCCTGAGGAAATTTTTTTTTCATTTGTTGCTATAGGAGAGGAAGATTTCTGCAAACTCGTTAATTCATCTAAATCGACAACTTGTATGTTAGACCCTATACCGACTAAGCTACTGAAAGAGATGCTTCCAGAGATCATAGATCCTCTTCTTAATATCATTAATTCGTCTTTGTCTCTAGGATATGTACCAAAAACCTTTAAGCTGGCTATGATAAAACCGCTTGTTAAAAAAAACGCAACTTGATCCTTCAGAATTAGTCAATTACAGGCCGATCTCAAATCTGCCTTTTCTGTCAAAGATATTAGAAAAAGCAGTATCCTCACAACTGTGTTCCTTTCTTGAAAGAAATGATATCTGCGAGGATTTTCAGTCAGGATTTAGACCGCACCATAGTACTGAGACAGCTCTCATTAGAGTTACAAATGATTTACTTTTATCATCCGATCGTGGTTGTATCTCTCTATTAGTGTTACTTGATCTTAGTGCTGCATTTGACACAATTGACCACAACATTCTTTTAAATAGACTGGAAAACTATGTTGGCATTAGTGGAATTGCACTAGCATGGTTTAAATCATACTTATCTGACCGTTATCAGTTTGTAGCAGTAAATGAAGAGATGTCTTATCGATCACAAGTTCAGTATGGCGTACCACAAGGCTCAGTACTAGGACCGCTGCTGTTCACTCTGTACATGCTACCATTAGGACATATCATTAGGAAACATGGAATTAGCTTTCATTGTTATGCCGATGATACTCAGCTGTATATTTCTTCAAAACCTAACGAAACTTACCAATTCACAAAATTAACGGAATGCATAGCTGATATAAAAAATTGGATGACTAGTAATTTCCTACTACTAAACTCTGAAAAAAACAGAGATTCTAATTATTGGACAAAAAACTTCCACACGTAATAACCTAGAATACTGTCTAACCCTTGATGGCTGCTCTGTTAAGTCTTCGTCGTCGGTTAGGAACCTGGGTGTGCTCTTTGATAGCAATCTTTCATTTGAAAGTCATGTGTCTAGTATCTGTAAAACCGCATTTTTCCATCTTAAAAATATATCGAAATTACGACATATGCTCTCATTAACAAATGCGGAACAATTAGTTCATGCTTTCATGACAACAAGACTAGATTATTGTAATGCTCTCCTGGGTGGTTGCCCTGCACGCTTAATAAATAAACTACAGCTGGTCCAAAACGCAGCCGCTCGAGTTCTTACTAGAACCAGGAAATATGACCATATTAGCCCGGTTCTGTCAACACTGCATTGGCTGCCTATTAAACATCGTATAAATTTTAAAATATTGTTGATTACTTACAAAGCACTAAATGGTTTAGCTCCGCAGTACTTGAGCGAGCTCTTAACGCATTATAGTCCTTCACGTCTATTGCGATCGCAAAATTCGGGCCAGTTGATAATACCTAGAATTTCAAAATCGACTGCGGGCGGTAGATCCTTTTCCTATTTAGCACCAAAACTTTGGAACAGTCTTCCTACCATTGTCCGGGAAGCAGACACACTCTGTCAGTTCAAAGCTAGACTAAAAACACATCTCTTTGACCTAGCATACACATAATATATTATAGACTTCTATAATTCAATGTTAGGCTGCATAGATTAGGTCAGCCGGAACTGGGAACACTTCCCTTACATCCTGATGTACTCGTTACATCATCATAAGAAGAATGGCATCTACGCTAATTTTAGTGTCTTTGTTTATCCCGAGGTTTTCCCGCAGCCGACCGGATCCAGGCCGTATCCAGATCTGACTAGGAGCTTTGCCTGGACCCGATGACAACGCAGTGCTGAAGTGCCAACTAGCCTCTCCCTATGGAGGATCCCTTTCCCACTCTACGGATAAACTGTTGTGATTCCGGTTCGCGTACCCACCCCGAAGTGATAAAATAAAACAAAATTCTGTATCAAATTACAGTTACTGTAAATCCGGCCTCTAGTTCATAAACGCCAGAGGAGAACTGGCCCCCGACTGAGCCTGGGTTCTCCCAAGGTTTTTTTTTCTCCATTAGGTCACCTGATGGAGTTTTAGGACACCAGTAGGTCACTTGATGGAGTTTTTCGGTTCCTTGCCACTGTTGCCTTTGGCTTGTTCAGTTGGGGATATTCAAAATAATTAGCCAAGCATTAATACCATTGATCAGCCCTACCAAACGTGGATGTTTTTTCACTAAGAAACAAACATTATGTTATTTGATTGATATTGTGAAGCTGCTTTGATGCAATTTATATTGTGAAAAGCGCTATATAAATACACTTGACTTGACTTGACTTGACTACACTATCAGCTGGACTGCAGTGAGTGCGTCTGGCCAGCAGAGGGCCGCCATCTTACTACTACACTATCAGCTGGACTGCAGTGAGCGCGTCTGGCCTGCAGAGGGCCGCCATCTTACTACTACACTATCAGCTGGACTGCAGTGAGCGCGTCTGGCCTGCAGAGGGCCGCCATCTTACTACTACACTATCAGCTGGACTGCAGTGAGTGCGTCTGGCCTGCAGAGGGCCGCCATCTTACTACTACACTATCAGCTGGACTGCAGTGAGCGCGTCTGGCCAGCAGAGGGCCGCCATCTTACTACTACACTATCAGCTGGACTGCAGTGAGCGCGTCTGGCCTGCAGAGGGCCGCCATCTTACTACTACACTATCAGCTGGACTGCAGTGAGTGCGTCTGGCCTGCAGAGGGCCGCCATCTTACTACTACACTATCAGCTGGACTGCAGTGAGCGCGTCTGGCCAGCAGAGGGCCGCCATCTTACTACTACACTATCAGCTGGACTGCAGTGAGTGCGTCTGGCCTGCAGAGGGCCGCCATCTTACTACTACACTATCAGCTGGACTGCAGTGAGTGCGTCTGGCCTGCAGAGGGCCGCCATCTTACTACTACACTATCAGCTGGACTGCAGTGAGTGCGTCTGGCCTGCAGAGGGCCGCCATCTTACTACTACACTATCAGCTGGACTGCAGTGAGTGCGTCTGGCCAGCAGAGGGCCGCCATCTTACTACTACACTATCAGCTGGACTGCAGTGAGTGCGTCTGGCCTGCAGAGGGCCGCCATCTTACTACTACACTATCAGCTGGACTGCAGTGAGCGCGTCTGGCCTGCAGAGGGCCGCCATCTTACTACTACACTATCAGCTGGACTGCAGTGAGTGCGTCTGGCCAGCAGAGGGCCGCCATCTTACTACTACACTATCAGCTGGACTGCAGTGAGCGCGTCTGGCCAGCAGAGGGCCGCCATCTTACTACTACACTATCAGCTGGACTGCAGTGAGCGCGTCTGGCCAGCAGAGGGCCGCCATCTTACTACTACACTATCAGCTGGACTGCAGTGAGCGCGTCTGGCCTGCAGAGGGCCGCCATCTTACTACTACACTATCAGCTGGACTGCAGTGAGCGCGTCTGGCCAGCAGAGGGCCGCCATCTTACTACTACACTATCAGCTGGACTGCAGTGAGCGCGTCTGGCCTGCAGAGGGCCGCCATCTTACTACTACACTATCAGCTGGACTGCAGTGAGTGCATCTGGCCAGCAGAGGGCCGCCATCTTACTACTACACTATCAGCTGGACTGCAGTGAGTGCGTCTGGCCAGCAGAGGGCCGCCATCTTACTACTACACTATCAGCTGGACTGCAGTGAGTGCGTCTGGCCTGCAGAGGGCCGCCATCTTACTACTACACTATCAGCTGGACTGCAGTGAGTGCGTCTGGCCTGCAGAGGGCCGCCATCTTACTACTACACTATCAGCTGGACTGCAGTGAGTGCGTCTGGCCAGCAGAGGGCCGCCATCTTACTACTACACTATCAGCTGGACTGCAGTGAGTGCGTCTGGCCAGCAGAGGGCCGCCATCTTACTACTACACTATCAGCTGGACTGCAGTGAGTGCGTCTGGCCTGCAGAGGGCCGCCATCTTACTACTACACTATCAGCTGGACTGCAGTGAGCGCGTCTGGCCTGCAGAGGGCCGCCATCTTACTACTACACTATCAGCTGGACTGCAGTGAGTGCGTCTGGCCTGCAGAGGGCCGCCATCTTACTACTACACTATCAGCTGGACTGCAGTGAGTGCGTCTGGCCTGCAGAGGGCCGCCATCTTACTACTACACTATCAGCTGGACTGCAGTGAGTGCGTCTGGCCTGCAGAGGGCCGCCATCTTACTACTACACTATCAGCTGGACTGCAGTGAGTGCGTCTGGCCTGCAGAGGGCCGCCATCTTACTACTACACTATCAGCTGGACTGCAGTGAGCGCGTCTGGCCAGCAGAGGGCCGCCATCTTACTACTACACTATCAGCTGGACTGCAGTGAGTGCGTCTGGCCAGCAGAGGGCCGCCATCTTACTACTACACTATCAGCTGGACTGCAGTGAGTGCGTCTGGCCTGCAGAGGGCCGCCATCTTACTACTACACTATCAGCTGGACTGCAGTGAGTGCGTCTGGCCTGCAGAGGGCCGCCATCTTACTACTACACTATCAGCTGGACTGCAGTGAGTGCGTCTGGCCTGCAGAGGGCCGCCATCTTACTACTACACTATCAGCTGGACTGCAGTGAGTGCGTCTGGCCTGCAGAGGGCCGCCATCTTACTACTACACTATCAGCTGGACTGCAGTGAGTGCGTCTGGCCTGCAGAGGGCCGCCATCTTACTACTACACTATCAGCTGGACTGCAGTGAGTGCGTCTGGCCTGCAGAGGGCCGCCATCTTACTACTACACTATCAGCTGGACTGCAGTGAGCGCGTCTGGCCTGCAGAGGGCCGCCATCTTACTACTACACTATCAGCTGGACTGCAGTGAGCGCGTCTGGCCTGCAGAGGGCCGCCATCTTACTACTACACTATCAGCTGGACTGCAGTGAGCGCGTCTGGCCTGCAGAGGGCCGCCATCTTACTACTACACTATCAGCTGGACTGCAGTGAGTGCGTCTGGCCTGCAGAGGGCCGCCATCTTACTACTACACTATCAGCTGGACTGCAGTGAGCGCGTCTCACTCATTATAAAATTGAATGAATATTCATACAAAACCACTAAAATAATACTTTTGTATTATAAAATACTACTAATATAATAATATAAAATTATAATTTTGAGATTCTTCTGACTGACACACCAACATTACACATTAAAGTGTCAGAATCTCTTATATTCAATAAATAATCAATCATTTTATATTTATTCAAAGTTTTTAGCCCTTCTAAGTCATTAATTAACTATTATTTAACTAAAATTATGATTGTGGTAATATAATAAATATAAAATAGTCGAAATTATGACTTAAAAGTCAAAAATATTACTAGTCATAAATTGACTTGTCATAATATTATGATAAAAGTACAAATTATGACTTTAAAAGACAATTATTTTGTCATAAGAATTGTTTCAAAGATTTTAGCCCATCTTTTTTTCCATGAGAATGTTTTAACATTTTTTTTATTTAAATTGCTTATTATTTAACTGAATAATTAACTAAAAATTATTTAACTGAATAATTAACTATCGTTTAACTAAAATAGGCGTAATACTTCTGATAATATATAAAATATATGTTTGACATTCTTAATAAGACAGGGCTGACAAACCAGCCCAAAGTTCACATCAAAGTGTCAGAATCTGACATTGTTACATATTACATTTAATAAACTATTATAATAAAACATATATAATAAATGATTTGTCAAAGATTTCAGCCCATAGATTTAAGTATTTTTAATTAATATATATATATTTTTAGAGAATATATGATCTATAATTCATGATGTCATGACAATACGTGTCATTGTCAATGAGTCATGACTGGTTTATGTGATGGAACATGAAGTTCATTACGAAAATAAATTCAAGACCGCGGCGGGAACGTGAGCGTTTATTTGATTGGTCAGAAGTGACGCAGACACGCCCACTCTGCGCTCTGGGTCCACGTGAACACAAATCTCGTGTAAACCGGTGGAAAGAAAATAGGTTGCGATTGTGACATGAGTTCACTTTACAGTAACATTCAAACAGCGATAAAAATCAATCACGAGCCTGCTGATATTAAAGTTTAAGTGAAAAGATTTCAGTTAAAGCTCGTCTGAGATGTTTATATTGCTCGGCTGTTATTTAAAGCAGAGCCAAGAGTTTAAACTAGTTGTAATAACAGTTTGCATAACGTTCTTGTGATAAATGATAACCACTCTAAACAAACGCCATAAACGGTGAAAAACAAGAAACTTACATGCTTTGGCTTCTGACCGGTGTTAAAAATCTGTAAAACCGCAGTTTGCTGAGAGAACTTGAGAGGCTTCAGGTCTCCTGGACAGCAGTGTGGAGATGAAAACTGAACTTTAGAAGTGTCGTGTGGAGAAACTCAATCCTGGGCGAGAGTAGCAGTGGATGCGAGATGTTGTTCAGTGCTGGAGGGACTTTCTGCTCGTTTACGAACTCCGATGGGCGTGTCTAGACTGTGGGCGGGGCCTAGTGAGCACAGCACGTGGACTGTGCCCGATAAACACATGAGCAGCGTGAACGCGCCTTCTCGGGTACATTCCTGTGGATCTGCGTCACAGAACAGAAGGTCCCGAACTGAGTGGATCCGCCCAATATATATTACACACACTATTAGTTTTAAACGTTTATTTACCTTTCTTGCATGAGCAATTAAATTACAAAAAAGTTCATGCACATAGGAAGCAAAAAAGAAAAGAAAAATAGTACTATTCTTCAACAGAAAGAAGCTTTTAGAAAAACAATGTTTTGAGCCAAACTTGCTTTTTTAACCCACTAAAAGTGCTTTTAGAGCCTGCTTTAAGAGCCTGTAAACTTGATTCCTGTTTCATGTATAATTAATATAATTAGGGAGGAAACCCCAGAGGTTTGCAAGCAGGCGCTATGGGTTTTGTAAAATATTTAGAACGGCAAACATGTAGAATTGTATACTACGTTTAATTCTGCTTTCTAAAGACTGACAGAAAACCATTTATTGTCAATATTTTATTCTATTCTAGACAGCCACAATGACAAAATGAAAGTCAAAATATGACATAAAAGTAGAAATTATGAATTTAAAAGTCTAAATATTACATACAATTTCATAATTCTTACTTAAAAGCTAATTACAACTTAGAAATGGAAATAATAAAAAGTTGGAATTCAGACTCAAGTCATAATTATTAAATAAAAATACGAATAAAAATATTAAATTTGAAACTGACTTTAAAAGTTTGGCTAATATTTTACTAATTTTAATATCTCTGTGTTCTCCCCGCCCACATTAAGACTCCTTACACATTTCATAAATGATGTTTATTTCATCGTTACATGTATATCACAAATTAATAATACAAGTATGACTTCACAAAGTATGATTCCCTCCATTTTAAAGTTAAAATAACATTTTTGAAAGTGTGAAATAAGCACATTACTCACTGAGTACATTTGTTATGTGCATATTTCACACTTTCAAAAATGTTATTTTAACTTTAAAAGGGAGGGAGTCATTTATACATTTCGGGATAGGTTTAAATTGGACTAAAATGGAGTTAAATGTACACTGGGCTTTTTTGCTGTGTATGAGACTAGACCCTCATGAGCACAGTCATTATTTATAAACTAATAATATATGTCATATAAAGATTCAAAGTAACAAGCAACACAATAAAGCTCGCATTACAATACAATCCAGAAAACCATCTTATCTTGACAGTGAAATAATGAGAAAATTCCCAAGATTACATGCAAAGCAACTGGCAGACAGAACAACAGAAGAAATAATCTTTCTTCGCCTGTGAAACATAAGAGGTTTGGAAAAAATTGTACTTTTTTTTTAAATAAATAAATTATATAGGCACATGCATATGTTAATTAAGGACGACACAATCGATTTTTTTCTTTCTTTTTTTGTAAAGGAGGCCATTCTTTTCCAAATGTATTTATTCCAAGCAAAACATAGTAATATTTAATCCAGAGTAAAATAATTAATACAATAACTGCCCTAATTTAGTGCCAATAAACACAACAGCAGGAAATAAAATCTGTCAATTAGTCAGTCACAGTTTGTTCCCTAATGAGACCGACCGAGTAATGAAGTCCATCCTTCCCACGACAATCAGCAGGAAAAGCCATTCTTTAGTTTAATTAATGGCCGCTCTTCATTAGTGTCAGCGGTTTGGCGGGAGCCAGACAAGACATGACGGTTATAACATTCCACAGCGCGAGGAAGCCGCGGGAAAAAAATCAGTGAGTCACCCGACGCGTGACTCATCAGCACGTGACGTCACGGGGGCGTGAGTAAAGCGAGGGAAAGAGCGGGTAAGTTTGAGTTTGTTCATTCATTCGTTTTAAAAGAACGTCTCCTCGCTCCGTGATACATTTTTAATATGACCGAATTCAAACTTCACACATGCAGTCTTATGAGCTCGTATTAACTGAAAAAAAGTTAAATATTTGTAGATTTAGAAATTAGTCAAATCAGAAGAATACTGAGTGAACTGCTAAAAGAGATTTAAAATGGTGGGAAAGTAAACGGTTATTGGTCTATAAACTAGCGACTGTCTGAGCAGAATGAATGATAATCCATCATAACTCAGCAGCAGCAACAAAACATTTGAACATTTCAAGGCCTTCGACAGTCAGTCGCCAGCCTGAAGTCGAGCTTATCTAAGTTCTGATCAGTGATGTTATGAAAGCTAGAATTATGATAGGCTACTGTTTGTTTGGTCTGAATCGTGATGGGTTGTGACCCATCTGCACTTTTATCACGCATTTAAATAGTATGTATAAAGACAATTAATACTGTGAAAAAGTAATATTATAAATGTGTAAAATATTTAGTTTCTATTACATTACACCATGGCGTCATTCTACTCAGTACTGTACTGTTTTAGGTGTATTTTATTAATTTATAAAAGTATTTTATTTGAATCAAATTTCATGTTTTTTTTAATCAATGTGATTAATTAGTTTAATCTTATTTTCATGTTTTCAAATTTTTCCCACTGCTTTTCCTATTTTCAATTAAATCGTGTTTTATAAAATTTATTTAAAACAAATTGTTTATTTTTATAATTAATTTTTATGTAAACAATTTTATTTAATCATTTTATTAATTTTAAACTAATATTTTAAATGTGTATTCTATTGTCTTTATTTGCTTAATTTTTTTAATCAAAAGTAGTTGTAAATTAGTTCAAATAACCGAGAATGATGCTGTTGAACAGTTTTAATATTAACCCAGCTGTAATGAAGTGTGCTAATTCCCAGAGGAACACTAAGCACAATGCTTAAAATATATATCCACCGTAAAGGCTCAAGTTAATAAACAGACTTCGGTTATCAAAAAAAGCAATCTAAAACTCCAAGCAATCCCGATAAGAGTCGATGAGAGTTAAAGTCGATGGTTGCCCTCTGCTGGTACACACACACACACACACACACCGATACACGTAATCTTGCCTCACACATGATCTGTTCCTATTTTAACTACATTTAAGTATTTGAGATTTTTTTCCCTTTATTATATTTCTACTTTTAATGTCCAGTGTCAAATTCCTCATGTGAGGGATTTTACTGATTACCGGCATCTGAAAATACGCTTGCTGCTAAATTAGATCATGAAATTAAGCACCGGACAACTTACAATAAAACCTCAAACAAGGTTCAGATGTCAATATGGTTTAATATTTCACCAGGATTTTCAGCGAATCAGTGTCCCTACTGTAAACAAACATGAAATGTTCAAAAAGCTAACACTATTAACGGCTACAAAAACAACTAGCTACACGCTCTTATATTGATGATATGCAGAGTTTTGAGGTAACACTTAATTTCAATAAGGTTATTCATTAGTAAAATATTCTACTCCTATGGCATTAATCTACATTTACAAAAAATGAAAAGCACAGGTATGTTTAAACATTAACTTAACTACACAAACAAACCAGGGACAGTTTTATTTTTATTATCTAACATTTGCTAAGATAATAAATGCTTTAATTGAAAGCGAATGCATTAACGTCTTGATTACGGTTCCACATTTGTAATTCTTGGATAAAATTAACTAGTAGTAAATGGTAGTAAATTAACACTTTACAACATTTGATTGGAAGTCCCCCTGTGGTGAAAGTCCAGCTTTTACTGTTGTTTATGTGTCTATGTGGTGTTTTTAATATGCTTTAAGACACACATGTGTAAGTTCATAAGTCGACAGCATTGCTGAGTATTTTCTGCTTAAAACTGCAGTGAATCAAAGACAGTCTCAAAAACACGCTGTGAAATCGCTGGTGTTTCTGACGTCACAAACGACCTTGTAATCAGATCAACGAGTGCTCGTCAACCAGTGGATCTCTGAGTGAGTGAGTGAGTGGAGGCGGGGCTCATTTGCATATTCAGAGAACTGCACATACTAAATGAGGCAAGGGTGTCGAGTTACATTCAAAATATTTCAAGACATGGTTTATTTTCAAGGAAAAAACATTTAAATAA
Source organism: Meda fulgida (assembly GCA_030578275.1). NCBI lineage: Eukaryota > Metazoa > Chordata > Actinopteri > Cypriniformes > Leuciscidae > Meda > Meda fulgida. The sequence goes on from CM060637.1 coordinate 951,160, forward strand.
GTATTTTAGATGAGTTAAGGGATCAAATTGATTACAGAGGGACTTTAAATTCAGACAACCACATAAAATGGCCAATTATTGTAAACATTGTAAAAATTCACAAAGAGACAGGATATTTTTTGTAATGAGTTTTAATTCAAATCAACATTATAAACAGTACAAACACTACAAGGAAAAAAACAAACGAGAATGAAAGCTGTTCTTCATTCCACCCCCTGCTGGCGACACAGTGTCCTTAAATCTTCCCCCTCTGATCGCACACAAACAAAGCAAAACGCTAGCGGTCGAGCTCAGGCGACAGGAAATGAGCTCATCGCAGCAGGACCAATCACATTCACCGGCACAAATAAGTCTTAAAAGAGTGAGATGGAATGCCGTCGCATTAAAACTGCAGCTACAGAAGGAAACAGAACCGCTAAAATAATGTTCATAAAAAAAAAAAAAAAATGGGGGACTCTGAGCAATAAAGTCTTTTCAAAGTTTTTGATTGACGATTTCCCGTCACGACGTTTTTCTCTGTGTCGTGGTTCATTTCCGGTCATTAGATCTGGAACGACTGTAAACGGAAAACATTTTAAATATCGAGATGTGAGCTCGGTGTTGGACGGCAATCCTGGCCGGGCGATAAAAAGTAGAGAAACTCTTACCTCCTCGATCGTGAGAAAGATCGCGAGGGCTTGTGGTTCCTGTCGCGGGACAGCGATCTCTCCCTCCTGCGCTCTCTGGAAAGAGATCTAGACGAAGTCCAGAACCAGGGTTATTATAGTCAACTAAAACTGTAAAATGTTCGTAACTTGGGGGGTAAAAATTTACATTAACTGAAAGAAAATAAAACTTATTTTAGTTGCCAAAGCAACATCTCATTTTAATTACCTCTGGTGCTCTTCATACATTTAATGTAAAATTCACTTGACTTCATCAGAATGGTTCGGAACTTAGTAAAGGTTTTGGCACTTGCTGTGTGAACGAAAAAAAAAAAAATCATGGACATGATCCGAAAAGGAGAAATAGTCCTGTAAAAAATAGTCACACTTGTGTTTCTTGTGGTCAAAAATGACGCATTGGAAATGAACGGGAGACGAATTTCCTCTAGTGGAAGCGTTTGGTACTGCAGCAAAACAATCTTACTGAAAGCTAATTTGAGATGAAGCACAAATTTGGAACATTGTTAGATTTATGGCTTTGATTTTCTAGCCGTTTTAGAGTAAAACCTGTTTTTGAAAATAGATTTCATATAAAAATGATAAGCGTTTATTCATTTTTCATAAACAAAATTCTGTTCCGTAAAAATTTACGTTCACTTTTAAAACTTTCCACTTCAGCCCGAGTCATCTTAAAAAAAAAGTTCAAACTTAAATCTGTATTTATAATCCCATTGATGCTTTAAAGCACAGCGTAAATATAATGTAGTACCATAAAATACAAAATATTAAATAAAAACAGCGACGTTAAGAGCACCAGAGGGTTAACAGTGTGCTAAAACTAAAACACACGTATTTAAAAATTAAAACAGTTACCATTATATAAACAGAAAACTGATTTAAAACATTACTAAACTATAAAAGCATCTCAATGAAACCCGTTGATAAAGTGCTAGCGCAATAGCGCTGTAGAGTTGCGCAAACTTTTACCTGCTACGACTGCGACTGAAGCTCCTCCTCCTGGGCGATCTGAAGAAGAGAAGAGAAGAGCGAGTAAACGCGGTGGCGATCGACACACGAAGGCACCTCAAAAGCCCTGAAACTCCAGCCTGCTAACAGTCACACACTCGTCACCGCCTTGATACAGGGGTGGAGTGGAGATCTCCCCACATGAGCGCTCGCTAAGAGCGTTACGCTCGAGTACAGAGAGCTACACAGTAGAAAAACTCAACGCACAGCAAACAACCCCAACAGAATGAAGACACTGAAAGAAAGCAAGAGCAGCTCTCAAAGCCCACGCTTCTTATGTAACCTGAACCTCCGTTTGGGCTCCCCATCAGTTTTTGCCTAATCTTAACGGAGTCAAGATACCAACCCTGTGTTTCTCAACTCTCAACAGGAGATTTCTCCTAATCTTATATCTGTATTCAGCATTAAACTGTATGAAGCAGGAAAAACTTACTAGTCTTTCGGTTTTCAACAAGCTAGAAAAGGCGAAGGGGTGGCGGCCGGGGAGCAGAATTGGCGGGAAAGTGCAGGCCAGATGCTGCTAGCTGATTAGCTGGCTTGCGGATGGGGGCTGGATGTAGTGGATTTTTCCTGCTTTTATTGGTTAGCCGAAGGCTGTTGCTGGTGGTTGGTAGTGTAGACATTGGGGAACGTAAAACGCTGATTGGTCAGGAATGTGAAGTGGGCCGCTGCCGATTAGGTGTTAAGGTTGGAGGAGGAGGAGGAGCTGACAACGGCATGCTCAGGAACCAATGGGCTGGTGCGACCTGATGACTGGCCACGCCTGGGTCATGTGACACCAACCCAGCCAGCTGATTGGGGCACGCTGGTCACATGATGCTGAAAGAGGACTAGTAGACTGACTCAGAGGGTGGTGAGGAGAGGCATGGTGGTGACTCTGCAACGGGGTTCATTTTTATTAATATAGAGATGATAAGATAAGAAAATAAAAACAACCTTTTCATGTAAAGTTAAGTCAACAAAAGATTGCATTCCAACCATTACTAGAGCCGAGCAGATTACTGAAAACAAGCGACTGGGCTTTGGGCGGCCAATTCGCAAAGTTTTTGCACAGTCAACATTAAATAACGCTGCACAAGAAGAGTGTGCGCGGAAATCGCATCCGGGTCAAATTTCAATCCGAAATAAAGCATATTTTTAAGAATTAAGGACAATTAAGCACATTCATCACTGCCAAATTTCTCATTATGACGTAATAAAAACCTCACTTTACATCTTAAATTAAGTAAACAAATAAATTGAATTATCGCAATGACTTAATATTAGCAGTAATGAGAATTTGGGTGGGAAAAAGGTGCTAAATATTCATCAAAACAACATCATGATGCTAAAAGCAGGAACACTTTACCATAAGCTCACATTGGTAATGCAATACACTTCTCACACTATTAACACTGAATAATAAAATACTTAAATGTTCAAATTAACATTAAGACTAATAAAGGCATTTAATAGTATTTTTCATTGTTAGTTCATGTTGACTAAGATTAACAAACAGAAGCTTATTGTAAAGTGTTAGCCTACCCAACAAGCAATCAAAAAGCTTGTTTTTGTTGTTCCGACTTTTAATTTCGGAGTGAAACGCAACACGGGCGCCGTCATGACATGAGCCCAAATAATCGCGGATTTAAACAAAACTATCAGAATTTGAGAAGCCCAGTCAGATCATTGCTTAATGGTTATCAATGACAATGAAGATGGAGGAGCTAAAGATCTCCGTCAGATGCCCATCAGAACCGGGACACGTGGCACCGGCAGGGCAGTGGCATCCAGGACTGGCGAAGGGGGCAGAATCGCATTAGTTTCCTCTGAAACACAGTTTACACAGAGACAGGTGAGCGGGAGAACGGGTTTACCTGCGCCGGGCCGGCGGGCTACGCCTGCGGTAGTCGTCGCGTGGACGTCGGCTCCAGGATGGAGGCGGACCCCGGTTACGAGTTCGCTTCTCGCCATTGGACAGCTCCACCCTCACTCGGCAACCGCAGAGAGTCCTGCGTGACCCGTCGATTAGACCAGAAGTCGTGAAGTAATTTGCTGATGATGATGATGAAAACTAGCTTTATGATCCACACTCACCGTCCGTCTAGTTCTCTGACGGCGTCTGTGGCGTCACGAGGGTCTTCGAATTCGACGAACGCAAAACCAGGAGGGTTTCTGGCAACCCAGACGCTCCTCAAGGGCCCGTAGTAGCCGAACGCCCGCTCCAGTTCCGATTTGTTCCCATTATTCCCAAGATTCCCAACGTACACTTTGCAGTCCAGAGGGCAGTCGCGATGCATGGCTCAACCTGCACAACACAAGAGTACGAGATGTTACATTTGTTATTTTTGATGTTACCCTGGACCACAAAACCAATTTTTTTTTTAATTGAGATGTATACATAAGCTGAATGAATAAGCTTCCCATTGATGTATGGTTTGTTAGGATATGACAATATTTGGCCGAGATAGAACCGTTTGAAAATCTGGAATCTGCCGGTGCAAAATAATCGAAACATTGAGGAAAATCGCCTTTAAAGTTGTGCATTTATGTTCCTGAAAAAAATGTGTTATATATTTTTACAGTAGGAAATTTACACAATATCTTTATGGAAAATGATCTTTACATAGCCTAATATCCTAATGGTTTTTGGCATAAAGGAAAAATCAATAATTTTGACCCATACAATGTATTGTTGCTATTAACACCAATATACCTGTGCGACCTGTGACTGGTTTTTGATCCAGGGTCACATATGAAATGTTGATTTTATCATGAAATTCAGTCAATAAATGTGTTCAATAAACATGAACATCAGAGGGAATGATGAAAGGTTCAGAACAACTTACTGAAATAAATCATGTCATGTAATCCATCAATAAAAGCCAATAAAACAGCTTGTAAACAATAGTTACCTCAGAAAAGCCACTCAAAACCATAAAAACAACAGTTTGCTAGAAAAATAACTCTATAGAGATGATCATTTTCATAAATATATGCACTAGAGATTATATTTGTACTCTTAGTCTTTCCTTCAACTGTTATGAAAACAATTGTTATGGCTGGGCATTAGCCCAGAGATCTACTCTTAAATGAATCATGTTTTTATTACAGTAAGTGTTAACCATAGGTTTTCATGATGGATCATTACTATTTGTATAACCACTGTTTTACTACAGATACCATGGTTAAACTATGCTGAGAAGCAAAACCATTGTTCATTTGTGGTTACCATACTTTAACTATATTAACATGTTTTTTTTCAGGGTTTTTTTCTTTTTAATCAGTGAAATGTGTGTTGACACCCAGTCTTACTAGTCCACGTGTCGGTTGTGCACTACTTTAAATAAGCACGAGAATGTCTATAGAGAGATGGATGGTGATGGAGGTGTGGCTGGTTTCGTTCTCCATCCCCCTCAATACCTGTCTCTCTCTACACGTATATCGCTCTCTGTTGAATGGGGCCTTGGCATAATACAAAATTATATTAGTCTTGTTAAATTATTTGAAGACGCGCTTGATACGACCATTCAGAGGCAAACGCCGTCGATTTTTACTTTGTGGTGTTTAAGTTCCTATATAACAGTTATAGGCATAATTGTTTAATCTACTACAAAACCGCCATGTTACACATTTAGAGCAGTACGAAATAGATACATTTAGAAATAAAGACTAGATAAGAGCAGCGCCTGAAAATAAAGTAAAACAGGCCAACAATAAATGACGAAAAATCGCGTTTTTTGAGTGTGCTTTTGTTCGCGGCTCAAAATGGCGCATGGCGACCACACGCGACTAAACACAAAATACAAAACACGATGAAACACGCACTGTCTCTTTAACGTGGGATAGCTGCTGTAAACATAATCAAGATTAAAGTTGGTGGTACACGCGTAATTAAAGACTCGAAGTTAACTGCTAACCGCTAATCTGGGTCAATAGTAAAATGGCGCCTGCAAAAAAAGCCTAATTGAGCAAAAAGGCTAACCCGTCCGCTAACGCTTGTGATCAAAAAACACAACCGACAGAATGAGATGCATTACAACACAATGAAAGCGAATAAAAGTAAATTTACCGTCAGTGTCGCGTGTTTCTGACCGTGTGTGTTTGATTCCTGGAGCAGATCCGCTGTGAAATGGCGCAGCGCGGAAATACGGAGGCTCTCACGTAACGTACGTCCTCACTCACGCAGAGGGGCGGGGCTTCAGACGCTGCAATCGATCACGTGATGCACAAAAACCCACAGGCTTTTTCATGTCGGTTAGTTGTAAATCATGGAGCCAAAGTTGGTTGTTTTTAAAGAGACACTCAGCAGATTATTGCAGAAATGAAGACACATAAAAAATATAAAGAAGCTTATAAAGTTTACTGTAACTGTACTGAACTAAACATGCTTTATTTACAAAAAAGATCCATCTATCTATCTATCTATCTATCTATCTATCTGTCTATCTATCTATCTATCTATCTATCTATCTATCTATCTATCTATCTATCTATCTATCTATCTGTCTGTCTATCTATCTATCTATCTATCTATCTATCTATCTATCTATCTATCTATCTATCTATCTATCCATCTAGCCTATCTATCTATCTATCTATAATAATAATAGTAACCTTTATTTTCTATAGCGCCTTTAAATGTAGCCTACATCTCAAAGCGCTGTACAAAAACAATTACAGTTTTTCTCCGTGGCTTTGGTGCATTTCTCACATCACTATTTACATTTGCACAACAGTTAATGCAGTTCTCAAAACAATTAATACAAACTGCAAAACCTAGTTGATAACCTGCAAAAGCGTCACTTGCTCAAAATGGAGAGCTCATTCCTCTAAAGCAAGTATTCATATCAATGAAAGTGTCCGTGTCATCATTGTTTATGAACAAGACGGTCAAATGGCTTTGTCATGTTTTCATTATGACAGTTTACTCTGTAAATGTTTTCCAATGCAAAAAAGTCAGATCTTGGTGACACCGCCTGAAAATGCTCAAGACAGCACTACATACTATTTGCACAGCCATTTGAAAAATACAGTAAAGTCACACATTACTGTATTTAGTGAGTACAAGACACTGAATATGTATGTTTGACATTTTTACTGCATATGTTCTTTGCAATTCTAATTTGTTCGCAGCATTGTGCAAAAGAAAAAGTCCACCCTTATTTATAACAAACATAAACTCCCTTTGGGCTGTGCACAACTGTAAACAATATTGCAGAACATATTGGAACTGAACACACAACATGCATAGTACTGTAATCATTCATGCACATCCAGACGTTCCTCTCTGTCTGGCCACATAATTTCATCTACATCACAGCGAATATCACCTCTCGCAATGCAGCGAGGAAAGCATCTTCTCGAGTGGCGAATCCACCCTCTGCAGGACTCTGCTGTGATGTCATCACATGCTGCATCCATGGCCACTAGCAGGGCCATTTGGGGATGTGGATGACGGTCATACCTTCCACCTCCAGGAAGAGAAAAACTCCTCTATTGGATTTAGGAATGGTGAGTAGGGAGGGGGATATTCCACCAGCATCCTATCATGTGCTGCAAACCACTGTCTGACGAGATCTGAGTGGTCAAAACGCACATTATCCCAAACATGGGATATGGTCTCCGGTTAGACCCCTCTCATTCTCAGGGATTATGTCCCTGTAAAGAGCGTCTACAAAAGTCAGCAGATGTTGTGTGTTGTATGGACCAAGACGGGGGATATGGGTGAGGATGCTGTTTTCTGAGATGGCTGCACACAGTAATATTCCCTCCTCGTTGGCCTGGGACATCAATGGTTGCTCTCTGTCCAATGCGATTCCTTCCACGTCTTCTACCGTCTGCCAGATTGAAACCCTCCTCATCAAGGTATATGAATGTGTGCAGCGGTTCCCTGGCCTCCAGCTCCAGTACATGTGTACCTGTGTAACAATGCATTTTGGACAACATATTGTACAGTATGCACTGTGAATACACATACACAGAACTGTCATAAGTGTAGTGCATGACACTACACAAAGTAAACAGTTTACAGCACTGAACATTACAGTATGCATAGAGCACATACATGTTTCACCTGTACATACTGGTGACGGATCTCCTTCACTCTGTCGCTGTTTCGTTCAAATGGCACGTTGTACAATTGTTTCATGCGCATTTCATTCCTCCTGAGCACTCTGTCAATTGTAGCGACTGAAACAGATTCAATATTCCCAAAGACGTTGTCATCCTCTATAACAGCACTTTGTATCTCTCTCAACCTTATGGCATTGTTTGCAATCACCATTTGCACAAATGGCTTCCTCTTGTTGCGGAGTGAAGGTTGTCTTGCAATCCTGTGTGGTGCAGAGTAAAATTACAGTAAATATGGCAAATCTTTACTGTAACACTACAATACACTAAATGTGTGATGCAGGAAAGCTGTACATCTAAATGTAAAATGTACCGTGACAAGTTATTGTCCCACTGCAAGCTTCATGACACAATAACAGTAGTGCAGTGCAGATTGTTTAGTACTGAATTACTGTCCATTCATACACACCTGTTCTCCCGACGAAATGTTTGAATAATTGAATTTACACTCTTCGACCAGCCTCAGCCACTGTGAGGCCGTGATTGACGACATGATCCACAACTGTAGCCCTGATTTCCTCAGGGATCCGCCTATGTTTGGCCTCTTCTTCCTCTTCCCCTGTTTTGTCCTCTTCCTCTTCCTCCCCGCACCCTCACCCCTCTTCCACGAGGCTGACCTTCCATTTATGTGTCACAGTATTGTAGAAATGGTACACACTATGTCCTGCTTGGTGCATATATGCGTGTAAAGTGGGGGTTTATGGGATTCAGCTCTGACAGTGATTGTAGAAGTGGCTTATCATTGGTTGCAACTAATACTTCACACACCCCTTCGCATCAGTGACAGATTCACCTGAGAGAAATTGTTCAATTTAGGAGATATTTTCAGGAGAAAAAGATTTAATTTTTTTTTTAATTTGCTTGACAGATTTTGACAACTAGTTCAACATTTTATGTAATAACTCAAGCAATGAAATGAGGTTCCTGAGCATTTTCAGGCGGTGTCACCACGATCTGACTGATTTAGATTGGAAAACATTTACAGAGTAAACTCTCATAAAAGCCATTGACTCTTGTTCATTAACAGTGTCAAGACTTTTCATCTTGAACTCTCCCAGTA
>CM060637.1:965000-972500 GCA_030578275.1 Meda fulgida
TAAAAAGTTAGTTCAAAATTAATAACGTTAGTACAAAAACATTACTTTTACCTGAAATGTTTTAGTTGGACGTTCATCTAGCGCTTTTTTTTTAAGTAACTACTTGTTTCAGAACGTTCAGAGAACATTCGAAAGTAACGTTCCATAATGTTTGAATGAAATGTTCTCCTAACGTTCACATAACCAAGAAAAAACGTTTATAAAACACTGGATGTTTTGAACATCCAAAGAATATTCAGAAATAATGTTTTCATAACTTAATTTGGAACGTTAGCGAAACGTTCTTAAAACTTATTTTGTTAGCTCGGATACTATTATAGTTTTTATTCATATTTTAAATATTTGATTTCAGTTAACATTTATTTCATTTCAAGTAACAAAAGTGTTTTTATGGTTTTAGCTGTATTAACCCTGCTTCGATGTCAATATTGGAGTGCGCTACATATTTTCCTTTTGGAAATGCGTGTCGAAGAGCTGCACGATTCTGGATAAATTGAGAATCACGATTGTTTTTTGTTTTAAACAGATCACGATTCGGAACAGACAACTAAAACTAACATTGAATTTACTAGAAGTTCTGATAAATGTTAATTGCTACAGTCTATTAAACATTTTAATGATTCAATGAATGATTCAATGACTCACTCAAAGACTTCACTTGTTTCATAACTGGATGAATCAGCGTTTTTGAATGAATCTCTTGAGTGAATGATTCAATGACTCACTCATAAAGACTTCACTTGTTTCATAACTGGATGAATCAGCGTTTTTGAATGAATCTCTTGAGTGAATGATTCAATGACTCACTCATAAAGACTTCACTTGTTTCATAACTGGATGAATCAGCGTTTTTGAACGAATCTCTTGAGTGAATGATTCAATGATGATTCAATTATTCACCTGTCTCCACTTACTGGTGTAATGATGTAATCGAAAAAATCGTTATTTGAAGTCGATTTGCTCTATTTTGATCACTACAGTGTTTTATATCTGAACTACAAACTTTTATCCCAGTTCATCTGTGATAATCTGAATGATTGTAAGACAGAATGAATGATACTGTGGTTGAAAAGACTGTTTGTGAAGCTGTTTTACATGATAACTGCTCTCTCTTTCAATGCTCCGGTGGGATCTTGTCAAAGGTTTAATAGACACAGCAGAATCATTGTAGTTTAGGAAGTGTTTGAATCAAGATGGCGACCTTTTAACGATTAAAGGCCCGTTCACACCAAGAACGATAACTATAAATATAACTATATTTGCGTCCACACCAACGAACGATAGCGGTGTGTTTATGCTAAGCTCGCGCGCTGCGGTCTCAAAGTGTGTACACTTTCATTGAACATGTTTTCTGCGTTTACAGGCTTTGACCAGCAGATGTCCTCAGCATGCTGTGTTTCGAGTGAAGCTAGCGTAATCAAGCTAATAATCTAACGGAGAATTTAGCTGACGGAGTCAATATAGTGCAATAAAACCAACACCTAGTCTTTTTCATCGCAACTTCAAAGTACGCAAGACAAAGTTGTGGAAACGAGCGCTGGAAACCTGAGGTACTTCCCATCTTCATCATCACCATTAAATTCGAGTTGATTCTGATTGGATAAAAGAACTAGGATAAAAGTTTATAATTTGGATATAAACACTGACGTTTACAGTAGAGATCAAAATAGAGCAAATCACATATTGAAAGTAACTTGACGCTTCACATAACGATAGTAGCTATTGATTACATTGTCAGATGCATGTATGTTAATGATCTTCTCTTACATCACTGCAGGATGTCGGCCAGTTTATCTTGATAGTACTCGTAGTTCTCCTGGCAGTCCTCCCACGGCGTGAACTGCTCCTCGTCGTTCTCTACGAACGTGTCCCAGGTGTAGGTGAAATCCAGCGGCTTCATCATGCGCAGTTTGCAGCCGGCGGCCGCTAGCGCCTTTAGCCCCGCCTGGATCTCTGGCTCCTCCCACTCGAAGAGCCGCGCGGAGAAGATTGCCAGACGAACGCTTTTCCTGGCCTTTAGGATCTCCGTCAGCTTCCCGGCGCAGGCCGCGCACGGGCTGGACGACATGTACCAGGTGATGGTGTATTTGCAGGCTGGGTCGTAGTGGGGCAGGACCTGCTGGAAGAAGGCGTTCTCGGCGTGGGCGCCCGCGTGCTCGTCCTCGAGGTACCCGCGGAGGAGTCCGTTCGAGCCCTGGTCCACCAGGTAACACAAGAAGGTTTTATTCCGGCCGGACGAGTACTCGACGTTCTTGAACTGGAACTTGTAGAAGAACGGGTCAATGCGGTCCCTGTGGGCAGATAAAGCGGCTGAATTTAAGACCTGAATACTGGAACCTCTTCACGTTACAAGTTATTTCACTCCAAATTAGTCGCATGATACTTGATTTTTGTGATATCAACTTCAAATTTGGAACACAACTCGGATAGAGATATGGCTCTTATTTTCTAGTGGTTGTAGAGACCAGGTTATTTTGTAAAATATATATTTTGTGTAAAATACAACATGTTTAGTTCACACTCTAAAAAATCATGGGTTATTTTTTCTATCCAAATCCTGGGTTGAACCTTTTGGGTCCATTTTTTGGGGTTATTTTTTCAGTGTTTCTGTAGTTTTTGTGTTACACAGATCCTGGGTCAGACGAAACAACCCAATGTTTCTGTAGTTTTTGTGTTACCCAGATCCTGGGTCAGACGTCACAACCCAATGTTTCTGTAGTTTTTGTGTTACCCAGATCCTGGGTCAGACGAAACAACCCAATGTTTCTGTAGTTTTTGTGTTACACAGATCCTGGGTCAGACGTCACAACCCAATGTTTCTGTAGTTTTTGTGTTACCCAGATCCTGGGTCAGACGAAACAACCCAATGTTTCTGTAGTTTTTGTGTTACACAGATCCTGGGTCAGACGAAACAACCCAATGTTTCTGTAGTTTTTGTGTTACACAGATCCTGGGTCAGACGTCACAACCCAATGTTTCTGTAGTTTTTGTGTTACCCAGATCCTGGGTCAGACGTCACAACCCAATGTTTCTGTAGTTTTTGTGTTACACAGATCCTGGGTCAGACGAAACAACCCAATGTTTCTGTAGTTTTTGTGTTACCCAGATCCTGGGTCAGATGTCACAACCCAATGTTTCTGTAGTTTTTGTGTTACCCAGATCCTGGGTCAGACGTCACAACCCAATGTTTCTGTAGTTTTTGTGTTACCCAGATCCTGGGTCAGATGTCACAACCCAATGTTTCTGTAGTTTTTGTGTTACACAGATCCTGGGTCAGACGAAACAACTCAATGTTTGTGTAGTTTTTGTGTTACACAGATCCTGGGTCAGACGAAACAACCCAATGTTTCTGTAGTTTTTGTGTTACACAGATCCTGGGTCAGACGAAACAACTCAATGTTTCTGTAGTTTTTGTGTTACACAGATCCTGGGTCAAACTAAACAACCCGATGTTTCTGTAGTTTTTGTGTTACACAGATCCTGGGTCAGACGAAACAACCCGATGTTTCTGTAGTTTTTGTGTTACACAGATCCTGGGTCAGACGAAACAACTCAATGTTTCTGTAGTTTTTGTGTTACACAGATCCTGGGTCAGACGAAACAACCCAATGTTTCTGTAGTTTTTGTGTTACACAGATCCTGGATCAGACGAAACAACCCAATGTTTCTGTAGTTTTTGTGTTACACAGATCCTGGGTCAGACGTAACAACCCACTGTTTCTGTAGTTTTTGTGTTACACAGATCCTGGGTCAGACGTACCAACCCAATGTTTCTGTAGTTTTTGTGTTACACAGATCCTGGATCAGACGAAACAACTCAATGTTTCTGTAGTTGTTGTGTTACACAGATCCTGGGTCAGACGTCACAACCCAATGTTTCTGTAGTTTTTGTGTTACACAGATCCTGGGTCAGACGAAACAACCCAATGTTTCTGTAGTTTTTGTGTTACACAGATCCTGGGTCAGACGTCACAACCCAATGTTTCTGTAGTTTTTGTGTTACCCAGATCCTGGGTCTGACGTCACAACCCAATGTTTCTGTAGTTTTTGTGTTACACAGATCCTGGGTCAGACGTAACAACCCAATGTTTCTGTAGTTTTTGTGTTACACTGATCCTGGATCAGACGAAACAACTCAATGTTTCTGTAGTTTTTGTGTTACACAGATCCTGGGTCAGACGTCACAACCCAATGTTTCTGTAGTTTTTGTGTTACACAGATCCTGGGTCAGACGTCACAACCCAATGTTTCTGTAGTTTTTGTGTTACACAGATCCTGGGTCAGACGAAACAACCCAATGTTTCTGTAGTTTTTGTGTTACACAGATCCTGGGTCAGACGTCACAACCCAATGTTTCTGTAGTTTTTGTGTTACCCAGATCCTGGGTCAGACGAAACAACCCAATGTTTCTGTAGTTTTTGTGTTACCCAGATCCTGGGTCAGACGAAACAACCCAATGTTTCTGTAGTTTTTGTGTTACACAGATCCTGGGTCAAACGAAACAAAGTGGTTTTGTATGATATTCTATGATTTTCAATCAGGATTTTACAGTGTAACATATTTTATAAAGTTTTGAATACATATTAAGCTTGTTTAACAAATATTAAAAGGAAACATTCGACATTTATAAGTAATTGAAGTGTAATGTTTTTCATCAAATCTTAGCAGAAATATGATGTGACTGACTTCATAACCTGTCCATAAACAATCAGTGAACAGTTCTGAGAACATATTTTAACCTTCTAAGTTTATTTTCTGTATCTTTTTTGGGTCATATTAACCCAACATGTGTTCTGTCCTATATTTACCCAGCCCGTGGGTTGAAATCAACCCAAATTGGGTTGTTTTTAACCCAGTGTTTTTTAGAGTGCAGTACATTTGCTTTTAAACTTCTGTAACCTTTTTACAATGTAATATGTTTGGTGTTCTTTGACTGCTGCTATGATCTGCTGAGTGTCTCTTTAAAAGGAACCAACCTTCAGTCTGTATTCCGAAGCTTTCGTGAATTACATTGAGAGAAGGTCATGCTACGCTCCAAAAGGGGGGTGATTATTTACAGTTAACAGGTTAAATGTGCATCTCGGTTGCATTATTGCCCAGTCTTTGGCCTCCGAGGGGGTTTCTGTGGTGGTTTTAAACAGCTCCTTCACAGGCTGACAGATGGAAGGGCTGTTGGGTTATAAATACCTCAGCGGTGGCAGAACTTTATTCCTGGAGTCTGACCCATATACAGAACCGTGTGTGTCGAGAGAGGCTTTGGTTTGGAGGCATTGTGTGTGTTTGCTGCCAGATGAACCTGGTGGATCTGTATTGAGCACCTGCCGGTAGATGATCCACAACAATTCACAGCTTTAATGTGTCGACAGAATCAAACTCATCAGCGTTATCAAACACGCTTGGATTCTTAAACGGATTCGGAAATGCATATACCCATTTAACCCTTTAGAAATCCAGCAATTATCTCTTAAATATCTCAACTGTGCTTTAAATAATTAAAAATCTTCAAATGAGCATAATATGAATACTTACCAACATCCAAGTTCATTTTGCAGCTCTACAATGCTGGGTTTTAACACAATTTTGGACAAACTCAAACATTTAAAATGTAATGTAAGCATTTAACTCAATGTCTGGGTTTGTCCATATTTGACCCAAAATCGGGTTAAAACAACACAAAAGCATTTTTTAGAGTGTAGACTCCAAATGGATGAACAGTACTGACACATTGGGTCTGTTTTTAATTTCTTAGTGAATTTTAATCATATGAGATGTAATTGAGAACTCTGATGGACTTCATCAACACGGTTCTTCAATGGTTCTTACGGTTCACTCAAGAGTCATTATCATTAAGTTGGTTCTATTAAAGAGTACACTCTAAAAATAAGGGTCAAATTTGGGTCAAATACAGTATGGACGAACCCAGCCATTGGGTTAAATTTGAAATGAAATTACATTTTTAACCCAACGTTTGGGGTTGGCCATATTTGACCCAAAATTGGGTTAAAACAACCCAGCATTTCTTAGAGTGTGATCTTCTTGTTTTGGTTTCCGGATTCTTTAAAGCACCCGATGGATGCGCTAGCGTTATTTTTAAGAGCGTGTTCTTTAGATAACACACAGCAGCCAGCGGGACACATCACCGCCTGTCACATTGGCCTTGGTGGGGGTTGTGTTGGGTTATCTGCTCTTCTCAAGCTTTGACCCAAACGCTCACGCATTTCCCAGTAGATCCACAGATATGCTCTGGAGAAACACTCTCTTTCAGCGCTCCGTTCGTTTCCTTAATAATACAAATAACCCTCTTCCACTCTTCAAGTTGTTCCATGGTTGTTAAAGGTTCTTCATCAATGCCAAGAAAGACTGTATTCCAAGACTTTCGAAGTCACAAAATGGAACACACACATAATTATTCATTAAGTCCCCTGAAAATCTGCTCATCTGCTGCCATTGGTGTTTGTGTAGATTCACACACTCCGCTAGAAGGCGTCGGTGATCCCAGACACCATTGGTTCTCGCGTATCACATGACCAATTGTGATTCAGCAAGTTTGTGAGCAAAAGTGTGACTTAAATGTTGGCCTATTCCTCACACAAAACTATCATAAGACTTAAGAAGACATGAAATTCAGCGCACAAGTAACATCGACTACTTTTGCAAAACATTTACAAGGGCCTGAAAGTACATTTTTTGCACCATTTTTGGTTCATTGGGAATGGCCATGAAAAACCCATTCTGGAACTTTCAGTGAGAAGACTATTTTTTCCATAAGTTTGAAGAACCTTTTGTGCAATGGAACAGCTCTATGGATTCTTCATGGAACCACTGATGCCAATGAAGATGTTTTCTGTCTTTGCACAGCGACAAGGTCGTTTATGCTAGGCATGTGCAGTGTTCCACAGAGGAAAGGTGTCGCAGGTTTGGGTGTAAAGGAAGTGGTTTTCTGCTGTTGTCAGACTCACCCGGTGATGATCTCGAACGGCGGCAGCTCCATCGGCTCCGGTTTCTCTCCGTTCTCCACACCGGCTCCAGCCTCTCCGTTCTCCATCGGCTCCGGCTTTCCATTCACCTCAGGCTTCTCTCCTTCTTTAGGCTTCTCTCCTTCTTTAGGTTTCTCTTCTTTCTTTGCCTCATTTTCTGCTCTCTCTTTCCTCTTTACGGTCTGACGAGAGCCGATGCCACTGCTGCTCTTTCTGTCGGCCATCTTTGAAACTAAACACACACACACACACACACACCTCAGTATTTATAACAGCAATAGAGAGAGTGTGTGTGTGTGTGTGTGTGTGTGTGTGTGTGTGTGTGTGTGTGTGTGTGTGTGTGTGCAGCTGTCGGTCTGTTCTATTAAAAGACCTCCTGGCCAGAGAGATGATAGATAAACGAAATCCTACACAGGATATATAGCATCAAAAGTTGGACACTTCTTTCTCGGATAGACAGATTTTTGTTGTTGTTGCAGCTCATAGTGAAGTAAAAGCATCATGGAGTCGGCTGATTAATATC
>CM060637.1:977500-982500 GCA_030578275.1 Meda fulgida
AAGTTACAAGCAATTTTGAATTCAGAACATGTACAGTAGTCAACATCTGAAGTGGATAAAAAATAAAAACGTTAACGTTAAAAAAGGGTATTGTTCAAAATTCATGTATAACTTTTGGTTTTGATTTGCCCGGTTCGGGATTAAGTTACATCGGTATTTTTTTGTATCTGGCAGAATTCACAATGGCGTCAAGCGAACTCAGTCTAATTCTCAACTACGCGAATGCCAACTTGTACCCGGAGCCGCAAAACCACATGTTGTTCATGACCAGAACACCACATCTCTCAGAGATCAACTTCAACAACAGCAACACAATGGGTAAGTTCTTGACATCCTTTTCAGATCCTTCTTAATCTCCTCTAAGTTAATAACTTTGCAATGTAAGTGAATCAATCAAAAAATAACTTTATCTGGACAATAACTTAATTCTAGATCTGCTAAAGCCAAACAATCTCTGTTACTGTAATGTCCTATTATCACTGTAAAGCTGATTTGAAACAATCGATATTGTTAAAAGCGCTATATAAATGAAGGTGACTTGACTCGACTAATGTTACGGGATGCTTCCCATCACCCAGACATGCTGATAATCTCTCCTCCCTGCAGTCTGACCTCAGTTTCTGACTCTTAAAATCATTAACCCAGGCAATGTTTAACTTGGTGCGCAGGAATGCTTTCTTTACGGGCTTTCGGCAGTGTTGACACTGATCAAAACCCTACGGGGGGTGTCAACACTACAGATAGCTAAGCACACAACAGAAGCGCCAAACCCTGGAGACAGTAAAAGTGTTTTTTGATGGTAGATCTGTGACTGAATCACCTGTGCAGGTGTGAATGAATCTAAACGTACTTTTAAACCTGTTCTTCGGCAGGCCCCTGGCACCAGGTCAACCCGCAAATGTGGACAAGGCAGAATGTCCTGGAGTGGATCGGCTTTCATGTGGAGGAGAGCCGGTTTGATGCAAGTCTGCTGAATATGAACTACTGCAACATGGACGGGCCCACATTGTGCGCCACGTCTAAAGAAACATTGATGGGCGTGTTTGGACAGAGCTTTGGTGAACGGCTTCACCAGAATCTAGAGAACCTAAAAGCCAGATATGGTGAGTGACTTGTTTAACCGAACCCTTTTTTTGGAAGTTGTACCCCTTGGGAATGCATTAACACCCTTGATTTGCTTGTATCTACAGCTAATGACTTGTCTGAGAACACCGTTCTAAGTGAATCTGAATTAGATATACTGGAAAACATCTTGCAGGACTCGTTTCCCTTCATGCATGGACAAAACCTCGGACCTCTGCTGGAAACTGTGGTGGTCCAAAACTCAATCCCAACAGGTGAGTCCACTTTCTGACCTTTAAACCCAATCCATAATGAGCAGTACCAACTTGCCCGAACTGGAAATAATAAAGTAATTCTGTTTCCACAGACAATTCAGAGACAAAATACAGTTACTTCGACGAGTACACCAACCAGCTGACTCCGGAGAGCGATCACGGATACGACTCCCTAACCGAGAGTTTCCAGAGTTCCCACGCAGGTACGCATCTCCACTAAACTCGAATGAACAATTAACTCTTTCAAAGAACATCCTGAAGTCTAAACTGTTTGTTTTCGTCCTCTTCAGGCAGCTTTCTGAACCCGAGCTCACCCGAGTCCAGCAGCAGCAGCGATTCAGACCCTGAATACTCAGAGATACCTTTCTCTGTTAGCTCAAGTAAGTTCCTTCGAAAGCTCAACCTCGCTCCACGAGACCTATCAACCTGCAGAGGCTAGTCAAACACACCTGAACCAGCTAATCAAGGTCTTCGGGATTACCTGACAATTAAAGACAGGTTGAAACTAAACTCTAAACTCTGCAGGAAGGTGGTTCTCGAGGAGCCGTTGATAGCTGGGATGATGAAGTGACAGAACCCGAATGATCCAAGAGATAGTTGTCTAACATTTGAATGCTTCCTTTTCCACAGAGATCACTGTAAAACAAGAGCCTGGAAAGAATCAGAAGAGAGGTAGAGGACGCCCTCCAAAGCCCAAGGATAATGAGGGATTCGAACACTCCATTCAGTCCAAAAAGAGCAAACACGGTAAGCACGCAGAACTCTACTTAAAGACATACCCCAGCAAACAATTATGCATTTATCAGACATCTAATAGCTGTCCAAACACAGCCCAGATGTCTAAAACAAGGTCAAATTTGTATGTCAGTGAAAATTTAGTAGACGTCTAAACCATTTCCCAAGATAGACTAGTCATTTCATTTCTTTATCTAATTGATGACTAGTCTATTCTTGGGATATGGTTAGACGTCAGCCCAAAATTTGCCTTGTTTTAGACATCTGGGCTGTGTTTGGATGGCTTTTAGACTTCTTTTAAACGCAAAATTGCTTGCTGGGACCTGATGCGGAGATCAAGTGTAAGAAGAGTCTAACAAGACTTTAATTGCAGCTCCAAGAGGAACCCACCTTTGGGAGTTTATCCGAGATATCCTGATTCATCCGGAGCAGAACCAGGGTCTGATGAAGTGGGAGGACCGAAGGGATGGTGTATTCAAGTTCCTCAAGTCCGAGGCCGTTGCGCAGCTTTGGGGGCAGAAGAAGAAGAACAGCAGCATGACGTACGAGAAGCTCAGTAGAGCCATGAGGTAAAGGACTCAATTCTGGGATCAAGGGTTTTTGGGGAAGGTGGGATTTGTCTCTGTGTCTGGGATCGAGGAATAATTGAAACTCTGGCTCTCTCCTACAGGTATTACTACAAGCGAGAGATTCTGGAGAGGGTTGATGGACGTAGACTCGTCTACAAGTTCGGGAAGAACTCCACCGGTTGGAGAGTGGAGGAGACCAGATACTAAAGAGAGTCGCTTCTAATCAAACATAGAGGCTTTGTTCTCCGGCTTAATGGGCTTGAAGATTGAAGATCCTCGCTTTAGAAACACACTCTTCCCAGAGGGAAAAGGTTTCACAGAAACTGTAAGCCAGTGTTTTGGCTAAAGTAGGTTTTATGAACCGGTAAAATTTGTATAGTGGGACTTGTCTGGCTGGATTGGCACGCGGGCGTGGCCTGGATCAGACGGTATCGCTACACCACTTAAAGACTCTGTAAACACATGCTCTACACAATGGTTGAACTGTGAGAGAATGTAAAGCTTTGTAAAGCCTCTTTGGTATTGGGAAATGAAGTTTAAAGTATCATGCGTAACACTGTTTATCAGAGCAGACTGACCGAAGAACATGATGGTGGTTTGAAGTTTTGTAACGTTCACATTTGCTGTATATACACATCTATGTAAAAGGACTATATATTCTTCATAATACTTGTCAATCGAGTACAAATCAGATATATCACTGAAGATTCTGCTTAATTTGTTTTATGTGATTTGTTAAGTCACTGGATAATGTGTATGAGGATTCCCTCGCAGATTGTATACTATAACTATTATGTATGGCATATATTTGCTGTTTCTTTTGTATGAGCATTTTCTAAAATAAAATTACTGATGAAAACTCTCTTTTGATGCGTTTATCTTGTAGTTGGTGCCTCACCCTCTCGAACTACGTTCCACTCAAACTTATTTCAACATTTACTTTATATTTGCTCAGGTCTTGTTATCAAGAGATCACAGGTGTGTTGAAATGAGACACTTCTGTATGAATTTCAACACGAATATATGCAACAACTCGCACAGAATATGGGACAAACGCTGCTTGAGTTATTGCTCATCTCAACCATCCCACATAAACGTAAAAAATGCGGGTCAAATATCAGCGCAAATCAAGATCTCACTTGCCGTATGATTCAGTAGATTTTTTTTACTGCGAAGCTCCAAAATGTATCCAAAATATCACGTGTCTTCATGACGTTTGAAGTCTAAAAAAATGTGTTTGAATCAGGTGATTTTTAGTCCACATATAAAAGCAGTTCAAACAGGTGTAGAGAATCACATTAACCACCACTAACTAATCACAAACAAACCTAATACTGTCTCCACTATCAAAACTAGATTGTTTTTGGCATTTCAAATCGTGCAAACGTATTATTTTATATTCTATTATTTAATACATTGCCGCTCGGTTTTAAAAGCAAACGTTTAGGATGACTTTAAACTGTAAAATAAAAACACATGAATCTTAAAGTAAATTTTTGTGTTATTGTTTGATTTTCACGCCTAGAATTTGATGCAGTCGACCTTAGCTTTTATTGAATCGCATATTTCATAGCAGTTTTAGTTTTGCATTTTAGAGCACAATGCAACTGTTTTTTAGAGGTCCGGCATTCAAATACACACATATATACGCCACATTGCATTTGAATTTTGGACCCACATGCAAATAGATGTATCTGAAGCAACCAAGAAAGAGAACCATCGTCCCAATTCAAAGCAGTAGATAGTATTTGAATTGGAAAATCTCATGTGTCTGAAATAAAACACCATTTAATACCTGTGAGAGCTGCACAAAACACTCAGAAAAGAGTTTTCATGACCTCGAAAACACTTTAAACCACACTGGAATTGCGGTTATTGGAGACCGCTAATCTGGTCGGGTTGAACCGGATTTATCTTACACTAGAATCCATCAAACCATCTCAGATGACTTGATGACTAGTTTCTTAAAACACAAGTTTCACTCTGGGATCTTTAGACCATTGTCATGTTTTAAGTGTGTGTGACCAGTCAGCCAGAAATAATGAGCTCTTGCTTCCAATAACATGAATATGTGCATCACATAACCTAATTTCGAGGCGTGTTTCAGGTGTGCGCACTGTTATATTTTCATTTTTGAACAATACACAAAACTATGCACACTGTAAACATCAGGTGGATTGTCAGTTTGAACCGTGACGATCATGACTAACATTCTCTGTACACTCCTAAAAGAGCTGTTGTCTAAGCTGAAATTACCGGCAATAATAATTCAGGTCAAGAATGTTTTTGATAAGCCGTGCCTGAGAGAAAGGTGTAAACTTACTGTCCTTGCCCAGCTTCTCTCAACAGGTTCTCTCA
The DNA here is from genome assembly GCA_030578275.1 of Meda fulgida. Lineage (NCBI taxonomy): Eukaryota > Metazoa > Chordata > Actinopteri > Cypriniformes > Leuciscidae > Meda > Meda fulgida. The sequence goes on from CM060637.1 coordinate 982,500, forward strand.
A
>CM060637.1:990000-1015000 GCA_030578275.1 Meda fulgida
ATTTTAACAGCATATATTATTTATACATTACGAATGTTAGAATGTGTTTTCTGCACGTCAGATGAAACCGTAAATACAGGAGTGACGGGTTATTCGTTTCAGTTTACACACAAACACCAACACAAAAACACACTGCCGGAACACACTCCTACACACATTACACGTTTATAATAGTGCAGTCCTCAGAACAACACTAGCAGAAGCGTGAGACACACTGAGATTCCTCGTTCAACAGCTTTAGATGAGAGGATTCATGTTTAGGACTCTGGGAAACTGAAAGCTATTGGATTAATCATTGTCTAGAGTTGATCTGAGGGTTAATTACCGGTTTAGCTTCTGAACCAGAATGAGGCCAAGCGCTGACATCACGCGCAGCCAATCACAGCGCAGGATTCGCCCAGGCTCCGCCCACTGGCTCAGTTTACGGGCAGTGCTCACACACTTTCCAGTAAAGGACTGGAATCCTGGAGTGATGCCAAATACACCTGTTCAACAGGTATGTGTCACTGCAGTTGTGTGTGTGTGTGTGTGTGTGAATAGCTGCAAAGAACTATTTAATTAAAATAATTAGCTTTAGTAAAAACTGCAGCCTAATTACAGCATGTTGATGAATCATCACGCTTATATTTCAGTTAAAAAGCAACTTTATGATTCTGTTGTATGAAAAGTTGCGCGAGTAGTGCACGAGGAGTAGTGCACGAAGAGTAGTGCACGAAGAGTAGTGCACGAGGAGTAGTGCACGAGGAGTAGTGCACGAAGAGTAGTGCACGAAGAGTAGTGCACGAAGAGTAGTGCACGAAGAGTAGTGCACGAGGAGTAGTGCACGAGGAGTAGTGCACGAGGAGTAGTGCACGAAGAGTAGTGCACGAAGAGTAGTGCACGAAGAGTAGTGCACGAGGAGTAGTGCACGAGGAGTAGTGCACGAAGAGTAGTGCACGAGGAGTAGTGCACGAAGAGTAGTGCACGAAGAGTAGTGCAGGAGGAGTAGTGCACGAGGAGTAGTGCACGAAGAGTAGTGCACGAAGAGTAGTGCACGAAGAGTAGTGCACGAGCAGGGCACACCGCATCCCACAATGCAATGCAACTTATTGCGAAAAACAAACAAACATTTTACCTTTTTAATAGGAATACACATAAAAAACAACTACATTAAACAAAACTGTATAAAAATAAACTTCATAATAAGGGTTCGTTGGTTATATTAGTTTATTAAAATCTGAAAGTTGCTTGTTCATATTATTGCGCAGTGCACAGCTGTATTTGTATTAACTAATGCATTTTTGTGTTAGTTAAAGATTATTACAGTTAATGATGTTAACTAATGGTGCTGTAAAGTGTTCCCTTAAAAATAATTAGAAGAATTCTTAAATTAAAATTATGAAGACTATATTAAAAGAGACATTATTTAACATTGTCTGATGAACAAATTTATGAAAATGTAAAATCATGTTAAATAAAACTAAATTTATGCTAAACTTTGTGTGGTTTATAATATATGTTTCAAATATACATGAAAGAAAAATGTAGATATGTTGTATATTTGCAATTCATTCAAACACATTTATTATAAGTTCTTATTTGGCCAATTTCACTTTTTAATATATTTTCTTTACATATAGTATTATAGTTTACAATTAGTATTTATTTTATATTTTTCATTAAAGTTCGAGTTTAAGTCATTTAGTTTTTTATATGACTATTAAAGTTTTCATTAATACTTTTAACTCTTTTTTATTTTATTTTTATTCGTGTTATAAGTATGCTAAATGTTGTGCGCAGAAAAGGATTAAAATCGAAGTGAAACAATATGACCTGTGAATCTATATTGTATACTGTACTTCTGTTGTATATTTGCAAAACGCATTTATAATAGATTTATTGTTGTTTTTACATGTGTTATATTTACCAAATTCGATTAAAAAAATGTATGTTTTAATTTTAGATAAACTTTAAATCATTTTGTTGAGTGTTTTTGTCATTTTTATTAGTTTTTTTAATGTGTGCAATAACGGGTTAAAATATAAATTAAACAGCTTATGACTTGTATATTTGAAATTCATTGAAAAAAATTCATTAAAAGTTCAATCTTGGCCAACCTTACTTTTTTTAGCATGTTTAAATCGATTTATTTTGCATGTAATATTTCTCAGTTTAAATAATGGCTCGAGAGCGAGGACTCGATCGACAACGAACGTTTATCATTTGCACGTGTTTTTCCGGTTTAAATCGTTACTTGCGCGCAAATACTAAACTGAGCATTTACACAAATACGTCTCGGCGAGTATCCTCGTAAACAGTCGTTTCAGTCGTACGTGACATAAACAAAACACTGTGTATCAGTATACTAGACCTGTGCAGCTCTTAAAGGGACAGCACTAATATTCCCGCTCTATAATAACTCTAATATTCCCGCTCTATAATAACGCTAATATTCCCGCTCTATAATAACTCTAATATTCCCGCTCTATAATAACGCTAATATTCCCGCTCTATAATAACTCTAATATTCCCGCTCTATAATAACGCTAATATTCCCGCTCTATAATAACTCTAATATTCCCGCTCTATAATAACACTAATATTCCTGCTCTATAATAACACTAATATTCCCTCTCTATAATAACTCTAATATTCCCGCTTTATAATAACTCTAATATTCCCGCTCTATAATAACTCTAATATTCCTGCTCTATAATAACTCTAATATTACCGCTCTATAATAACACTAATATTACCGCTCTATAATAACTCTAATATTACCGCTCTATAATAACACTAATATTCCCGCTCTATAATAACTCTAATATTACCGCTCTATAATAACACTAATATTCCCGCTCTATAATAACTCTAATATTACCGCTCTATAATAACACTAATATTACCGCTCTATAATAACTCTAATATTACCGCTCTATAATAACGCTAATATTCCTGCTCTACAATAACACTAATATTCCTGCTCTATAATAACACTAATATTCCCGCTCTATAATAACTCTAATATTACCGCTCTACAATAACACTAATATTCCCGCTCTATAATAACTCTAATATTACCGCTCTATAATAACACTAATATTCCCGCTCTATAATAACTCTAATATTCCTGCTCTATAATAACTCTAATATTCCCGCTCTATAATAACTCTAATATTCCTGCTCTACAATAACTCTAATATTACCGCTCTATAATAACGCTAATATTCCTGCTCTACAATAACACTAATATTCCTGCTCTATAATAACACTAATATTCCTGCTCTATAATAACGCTAATATTCCCGCTCTATAATAACTCTAATATTACCGCTCTATAATAACGCTAATATTACCGCTCTATAATAACACTAATATTCCTGCTCTATAATAATGCTAATATTCCCGCTCTATAATAACTCTAATATTACCGCTCTATAATAACTCTAATATTCCTGCTCTATAATAACACTAATATTCCCGCTCTATAATAACTCTAATATTACCGCTCTATAATAACACTAATATTCCCGCTCTATAATAACACTAATATTACCGCTCTATAATAACTCTAATATTACCGCTCTATAATAACACTAATATTCCCGCTCTATAATAACTCTAATATTACCGCTCTATAATAACTCTAATATTACCGCTCTATAATAACGCTAATATTACCGCTCTATAATAACACTAATATTCCCGCTCTATAATAACTCTAATATTACCGCTCTATAATAATGCTATTATTCCCGCTCTATAATAACGCTAATATTACCGCTCTATAATAACGCTAATATTCCTGCTCTATAATAACTCTAATATTACCGCTCTATAATAACTCTAATATTACCGCTCTATAATAACTCTAATATTACCGCTCTATAATAACGCTAATATTACCGCTCTATAATAACACTAATATTCCCGCTCTATAATAACTCTAATATTACCGCTCTATAATAACTCTAATATTACCGCTCTATATTAACGCTAATATTACCGCTCTATAATAACACTAATATTCCTGCTCTATAATAACTCTAATATTACCGCTCTATAATAACACTAATATTCCCGCTCTATAATAACTCTAATATTACCGCTCTATAATAATGCTAATATTCCCGCTCTATAATAACGCTAATATTACCGCTCTATAATAACGCTAATATTCCCGCTCTATAATAACGCTAATATTCCCGCTCTATAATAACTCTAATATTACCGCTCTATAATAACTCTAATATTACCGCTCTATAATAACGCTAATATTACCGCTCTATAATAACACTAATATTCCCGCTCTATAATAACTCTAATATTACCGCTCTATAATAATGCTAATATTCCCGCTCTATAATAACGCTAATATTACCGCTCTATAATAACGCTAATATTCCTGCTCTATAATAACACTAATATTCCTGCTCTATAATAACACTAATATTCCCGCTCTATAATAACTCTAATATTACCGCTCTATAATAATGCTAATATTCCCGCTCTATAATAACGCTAATATTACCGCTCTATAATAACGCTAATATTCCTGCTCTATAATAACACTAATATTCCTGCTCTATAATAACGCTAATATTCCTGCTCTATAATAACGCTAATATTCCTGCTCTATAATAACACTAATATTCCTGCTCTATAATAACGCTAATATTCCTGCTCTATAATAACACTAATATTCCTGCTCTATAATAACGCTAATATTCCTGCTCTATAATAACACTAATATTCCTGCTCTATAATAACGCTAATATTCCCGCTCTATAATAACGCTAATATTACCGCTCTATAATAACTCTAATATTCCCGCTCTATAATAACGCTAATATTCCCGCTCTATAATAACACTAATATTCCCGCTCTATAATAACGCTAATATTCCTGCTCTATAATAACACTAATATTCCTGCTCTATAATAACACTAATATTCCCGCTCTATAATAACACTAATATTCCCACTCTATAATAACACTAATATTCCTGCTCTATAATAACACTAATATTCCCGCTCTATAATAACACTAATATTCCCACTCTATAATAACACTAATATTCCCGCTCTATAATAACACTAATATTCCTGCTCTATAATAACACTAATATTCCTGCTCTATAATAACTCTAATATTCCTGCTCTATAATAACACTAATATTCCTGCTCTATAATAACGCTAATATTACCGCTCTATAATAACGCTAATATTCCTGCTCTATAATAACGCTAATATTCCTGCTCTATAATAACTCTAATATTCCCGCTCTATAATAACGCTAATATTCCTGCTCTATAATAACGCTAATATTCCTGCTCTATAATAACACTAATATTCCTGCTCTATAATAACGCTAATATTCCTGCTCTATAATAACACTAATATTCCTGCTCTATAATAACGCTAATATTCCTGCTCTATAATAACACTAATATTCCTGCTCTATAATAACACTAATATTCCTGCTCTATAATAACGCTAATATTCCTGCTCTATAATAACACTAATATTCCTGCTCTATAATAACACTAATATTCCCGCTCTATAATAACACTAATATTCCTGCTCTATAATAACGCTAATATTCCCGCTCTATAATAACAGTAATATTCCTGCTCTATAATAACACTAATATTACAGCTCTATAATAACACTAATATTCCTGCTCTATAATAACACTAATATTCCCGCTCTATAATAACACTAATATTCCTGCTCTATAATAACACTAATATTCCCGCTCTATAATAACACTAATATTCCTGCTCTATAATAACACTAATATTCCCGCTCTATAATAACGCTAATATTCCTGCTCTATAATAACACTAATATTCCCGCTCTATAATAACACTAATATTCCTGCTCTATAATAACACTAATATTCCTGCTCTATAATAACGCTAATATTACCGCTCTATAATAACACTAATATTCCTGCTCTATAATAACACTAATATTCCTGCTCTATAATAACGCTAATATTCCCGCTCTATAATAACTCTAATATTCCCGCTCTATAATAACACTAATATTCCGCTCTATATCACACTATAATCCTGCTCTATAATACCGCTAATATTCCTGCTCTATAAAAACACTAATATTTCCTGCTCTATAATAACGGTAATATTCCCGCTCTATAATAACTCTAATATTCCGCTTATATAAACAATATTAGTCTAATAACTAATATTTGCTCCTGCTCTATAATAAACTAAATTAATGCTCTATAATAACAATAATTTCTGCTCATAATAACCACTAATATTCTGCTCTATAATAACGCTAATATTACCGCTCTATAATAACACTAATATTACAGCTTATAATAACACTAATATTCCTGCTCTATAATAACACTCATATTCCCGCTCTATAATATCGTTAATTTTACTGCTCTATAATAAACTATTATTCACGCTCTATAATAACACTAATATTTCCTGCTCTATAATAACTCTAATATTCCCGCTTATAATAACTCTAATATTTCCGCTCTATAATACGCGAATTATTTCATGCTCTATAATTAACTTAAGATTCCTGTCTTATATCACACTAATATTCCTGCTCTATAATAAACCACTAATATTCCTGCTCTATAATAACGCTAATATTCCTGCTCTATAAATAACACTAATAATCTCTGCTCTATAATAATCACTAATTTCTGCTCTATAATATAATGCCACTAATATTCCTGCTCTATAATAAACACTAATATTCCTGCTCTATAATAACACTAATATTTCTGCTCTATAATAACACTAATATTCTGGCTCTATAATAACACGTAATATTCCTTGCTCTATAATAAAACTACTATTCCTGCTCTATAATAACACTAATATTCTGCTCTATAAGTACACTAATTTTCCTGCTCTATAATAACACTAAATATTCCCGCTCTATAATTAACGCTAATATTCCCGCTCTATAATAACTCTATATTCCCGCTCTATAATAACGCTAATAATTCCCGCTCTATAATAACACCTAATTATTCTGCTCTATAATAACCTTATATTTAACGCTCTATAATAAACACTAATATTCCCCGCTCTATATATCGCTTAATATTACTGCTCTATAGTAACACAAATATTCCCGCCTCTTTAATAAACGCTACTATTCCTGCTCTTTATTAACGCTAATATTCCTGCTCTATGAATAAACTAATATTCCTGCTCTATAATAAACACTAATATCCCGTCTATAATAACGCTAATATTCCGCTCTTTAATAACTCTAATATTCCCGCTCTATTAAGAACTCTAATATTCCCGCTCTATAATAACTCTTATATTCCCGCTCTATTAAAACTCTATATTCCGCTCTATAATAACGGCTAATATTACCGACTCTTATAACTAACGCTAATATTCATGCTCTATAATAACACTAATATTCCTGCTATATATTAACGCTAATATTCATGCTCTATATAACATAATATTCCTGCTCTATAATAATAACGCTAATATTCCGCTTATATAACGTAAATATTCCGTCTATAATAACTTAATAATCCTGCTCTATATAACATAATTTTCCTGCTCTATAATAACGCTATATTCCCGCTCTATAAAAACACTAATATTCTGCTCTATAGTACACTAATATTCTGCTCTATAATAACACTAATATTCCTTGGTCTATAATATACGTAATATTCCTGCTCTATTATAACACTATTATTCCTGCTTCTATTAATAACGTAATATTCCGCCTCTATAATAACACTAATATTCCCGCTCTATAATAACTCTAATATTCCCGCCTCTTAATAACACTAATATTCCTGCTATATAATAAACAATAATATTCCTGCTCTATAATAAACTCTAATATTCTGCTCTATTATAACGCTAAATATGCCTGCTCTTAATAACACTAATATTCCTGCTCTTTAATAACACTAATTATTCCGCTCTTTAATAACACTAATATTCCCGCTCTATAATAAAACACTAATATTCCTGCTCTATAATAACACTAATATTCCGCTCTTAATAAACACTTAATATTCCCGCTCTATAATAACACTACTATCCTTGCTCTATAATAACACAATTTCCTGCTCTATAATAACGCTAATATTTCCTGCTCTATAATATCACTAATATTCCTGCTCTATAATAACGTAATATTCCGCTCAATAATAAACCACTAATATTCCCGCTTATATAAGTACTCTAATATTCCTGCTCTTTAATAACACTAATATTCTGCTCTTTAATAACACTAATATTCATGCTCTATAATAACTTAAATATTCCTGCTCTATAATAACGCTAATATTCCTGCTTATAATAACACTAATATTTCCTGCTCTATAATAAACAATAATATTCCGCTTATATTAACGCTAATATTCCTGCTATATTAATAACACTAATATTCCCGCTCTATAATAACACTAACTATTCTGCTATAATAACACTAATATTCACTGCTCTATAATAACACTAATATTCCTGACTATCTATAATAACGCTATATTTCAGGCTCTATAATAACATAATATTCCTGCCTCTATATACGCTATATTCCCGCTCTATATTAACACTATTATTCCCGGGCCTTTTCTATAAATAACTTAATATTTCCTGCTTATAATAATCCATAATATTCCTGCTCTATAATAACACTATATTCCTGCTCTATAATACACTTAATATTCCTGTATATAATAACGCTAATATTCCTGCTCTATAATAACACTAAATATTTCTGCGCTCTATAATAAAACTTAATATTCCGCTCTATAATAAACTAATATTCCCGCTCTATAATAACACTTAATATTCTGCTCTATAAAAACTATATTCCGGCTCTATATAACTCTAATTTCCCGGCTCTATAATATCGTAAGATTCCGCTCTATTTACAGTAATATTCCTGCTCTATAATAACTTAATTTTCCTGTCTATATAAACTTAATATTCCTGCTTCTATATTATACTCTAATATTCATGCTCTTTAATATCACTAATTTCCGCTCTATAATAACGCTAATATTTCCCGCTCTATACAAACCTCTTTTTTTCCCGCTCTATAATAACATTATATTCCCGCTCTTTAATAACACTAATATTCCCGCTCTATCAATAACACTAATATTCCCGCTCTGTAATAACTCTAATATTCCCGCTCTATAATAACACTAATATTCCTGCCCTATAATAACAATAATTTCCTGCTCTTTATAACTCTAATATTCCCGCTCTATTAATAACACTAATTTCCCACTCTCTAATAACACTAATTATTCCTGCGCTATAAATACTCTAATATTCCCGCTCTATAATAAACACTAATATTCTGCTCTAATACACTATATTCATGCTCTATAATAACAATAATATTACCTCTCTATAATAACACTAATATTCTGCTCTATAATAACTCTAAATTTTTCCCGCTCTTATAATAACACTAATATTCCTGCTTATAATAACTCTTATATTCCTGCTCTATAATAAACTCTAATATTCCGCTCTATAAAAAACTAATATTCTGCTCTATAATAACACTAATATTCTGCTCTATAATAACATAATATTCCTGCTCTATAATATCATAATATTACGTCTATAATAACGACTAATATTCTTGCTTATACTAACACTAATATTCCAGCTCTATAATAACCACTAATATTCCGCTCTATAATAACACTAATATTCCGTTATATTAACACTAATATTCCAGCTCTATAATAACACTAATATAGTCCTGTCTATAATAACGTAATATTCCGCTCTATAATAACGCTAATATTCCTGCTCTATAATAACACTAATATTCCCGCTCTATATGTACGCTAATATTCCTGCTCTCTAATAACACTAATATTCCCGCTCTATAATAACACTAATATTCATGTATAAATAACACTAATATTCCGCTCTTTTAATAACACTAATATTCCGCTCTATAATAACACTAATATTCTGCTTATTAATAACGTTATATTCCGCTCGTATAATAACGCTTATATTCCTGCTCTATAATAACACTATATTCCCGCTCTAAATAACGCTAATTATTCTGTCTATAATAACACTAATATTCTGCTCTATAATATCATATATTCCCGCTCTATTATAACGCTAAAATATTCCTGCTCTATAATACGTAATATCCCGCTCTATAATAACATATATTCTGCTCTATAATAACACTATTATTCCTGCTCTATAATAACACTAATTATTCCCGCTCTATAATAACGCTAATATTCCTGCTCTTTTAAACACTATATTCCCGCTCTATAATAACGCTATTATTCCTGCCCTCTATAAAATAACGCTAATATTCCCGCTCTATAATAACACTAATATTCCTGCTCTATAATAACACTAATATTCCGCTTATAATAACACTTATATTCCCGCTCTATAATATACACTAATATTCCTGCTTTATTATAACGCTTAATATTCAGCTCTTAATATACGCTACTATTCCTGCTCTATAATAACCACTAATTTTCCCGCTCTATAATAACGCTAATATTCCTGCTCTATAAGAACACTATATTCCTGTCTATAATAACGCAAATATTCCCGCTCTATAATAACGCGAATATTCCTGGCTCTTTAATAACACTATATTCCTGCTCTATAAATAACGTATATTCCTGCACTATAATAACGCTAATATTCCGTCTCTATATAACACTAATATCTGCTTATAATAACTCTAATATTTCCTGCTCTATAATAACTCTAATATTCCTGCTTCTATAATAAATCTAATTTCCTGCTCTATAATAACTCTAATTATTCCTGCTCTATAATAAGCTAATATTTCCTGCTTATAATAACTCTAATATTTCCTGCTTACATAACTGCTAATATCTGACTTCTATAATATACTCATATTCTGCTCTATAATAACACTAATATTGTCCTGCTTTATAAGAACACTAATATTCCTGCTCTATAATAACACTAATATTCACTGCTCTATAATAACTCTAATATCTCCTGCTCTATACTAACACTAATATTCCTGCTCTTATATAACTCTAATATTCCGCTCTATAATAACTCTAATATTCTTGCGCTATAATAACATATATTCCTGCGCTATTATAACTCTAATTTCCGCTCTTAATAACGTAATATTCCTGCTCTTAATAACACTAAATTCCTGCTCTTTAATAACACTAAATTCCTGCTCTATAATAACTCTAATATTCCAGCTTATAATAACTTAATTTCCTGCTCTATAATAACACTAATATTCCGCTCTATAATAACTCTAATATTCCTGATCTATAATAACGAATATTCTGACTATATAATAACTCTAATATTATTCCTGCTCTATAATACACTATTATTCCTGCTCTATAATAACACTCATATTCCTGCTCTATATTAACTATAATATTCCCGCTATATAATTAACGCTATTTCCCGCTCTATAATAACTCTAATATTCTGCTTATAATAAACTCTAATATTCCTGCTCTATAATAAACACTAATATTCCTGCTCTATAATAACACTAATATTCCTGCTCTATAATATCACTAATATTCCTGCTCTATAATAACTCTAAGATTCCTGCTCTATAATAACGCTAATATTCATGCTATATTATAACACTAATATTCCCGCTCTAATAATAAACTCTAATATTCCTGCTCGATAATACACTGATATTCTGCTCTATAATACAACACTATTATTCCCGCTCTATAATAGTAATATTACGGCTCTATAATAAACACTAATATTCCCGCTCTATAATAACCTCTAATAGTACCGCTCTATATAACGCTATATTGCTCTATAAATAACTCTAATATTCCTCTCTTAATAACATAATATTCTGCTTATAATAACACTACTATTCTGCTTATAATAAACTAATATTCCGCTATATAATTACTTAATATTCCTGCTCTATAATAACACTATGTCTGCTCTATAATAAACTCTAATATTCCTGGTCTCTATAATGAATCTAATATTCTGCTCTAATAATATCTCTATATTCCCGCTCTATAATAACTCTATATTTCCGCTCTATAAAATAACTCTATTATTCCTGCTTATAATAACTCTAATATTCCTGCTCTATAATAAAACTAATTTCTGATCTATAATAACTTAAATATTCCGCTCTATAATAACGCTAATATTCCCGCTCTATAATAACTCTAATATCCTGCCTCTATAATAACTTAATATTCATGCTATATAATAACACTAATATTCCTGACTCTATAAATAAACACTCAATATTCGCTTATAATAACACTAAATTCCTGCTCCTATAATAACTAAATATTCCTGCTCTATAATAAGCTAATATTCTGCTCTATAATAAATAATATTCCGCTCTATAATAACTCTAATTTCCTGCCTCTATAATAACATAATATTCCTGCTCTAAAAAACTAATATTCTCGCTCTATATTAACGTAATATTCTGCTTATACTAACACTAATTTTCCCGCTCTATTAATAACTTAATATTACCGCTCTATAATAAGCTAATATAACCCGCTCTATAATAACTCTAATATTCTTCTCTATTTAATAACACTAATATTCTGCTTATAAGTAAACACTAATATTCCTGCTCTATAATAACACTAATATTCCGCTCTTAATAAACTAATATTCCTTGCTCTATAATAACCACTAATATTTCCTGCTCTATAATATCTCTAATATTCCTGCTCTATAATAACTCTAATATTCCTGTCTATATAACTTAATATTCCCGCTTTTTCTTATAATAACGCTAATATTCCTGTCTATAATAACACTAATATTCCTGCTCTAAAATAACTTAATATTCCCTGCTCTTAATAACTCTAATATTCCTGCTCTATAATAACTCTTAATATTCCTGCTCTTATATAACACATATTCCCGCCTTATAATAACGTAATATTCCGCTCTAAACAACTCTAATAATCCGCTCTATTAATAACACCTAATATTCCCGCTCTTATAATTACACTTAATTATTTCCGCTCTTATAATAACACCAATATTCCTGCTCTTAATAACTCTAATATCCTGCTCATATAATAACTCTAATATTCCTGCTCTATAATAACTTAATATTCCTGCTCTATAATAACTCTAATATTCCCGCTCTATAATAACTCTAATATTCCTGCTTATAATAAACTTAATAATTCCCGCTCTATAATTAACACTAATATTCTGCTCTATAATAACTATAATTTCCTGCTTATAATAACTCTAATATTCTGCTCTAATAATAACCTCTAATATTCTGCTCTATATAACACTAATATTACCGCTCTATATAGCGCTAATATTCCGCTCTATAACAAACTTAATATCCCGCTCTATATAACACTAAATATTCCCGCTCTATTAATATCACTAATATTCCGCTCTATTCAATAACGCTAATATTCCCGCTCTATATATAAGCGCTAATATTCCTTGCTCTATAACAACTCTAATATTCCGCTCTATATTAACACTAATATTCCCGCTCTTTAATAACACTAAAATTCCGCTCTATAATACTCTATTATTTCCCGCTCTTTAATAACACTAATATTCCTGCTCTATAATACACTAAATTCCTGCTCTTTAAAACTCTAAATATTCCGCTCTATATTAACACTAATATTCTGCTTCTATATTATCACTAATATTCCCTCTCTATTAATAACACTATTTCCTGCTCTATAATAACTTCTAATATTATGTCTATATTAATCTATTATTCCTGCTCTATAATAACTCTCATATTTCCTGCTCTATAATAACACTAATATTCTGCTCTATAATAAACACTAATATTCCGCTCTATTAATAACGCTAATATTCTGACTCTATAATAACATAATATTCCCGCTCTATAATTACACTAATATTCCGCTATATAAGAACGCTAATATTCCTGCTCTATTATAACTCTAAGTATTCCCGCTCTATTATATCACTAAAATTCTGTCTATAATGACACTAATTTTCCTCTCTATAATAACGCTAAGTATTCCTGCCTATAATACTCTAATATTCCCGCTCTATAATAACGCTAATATTCTGCTCTATAATACCACTAATATTCCCGCTTATAATAACACTAATATTCCCGACGCTATAATAACGCTAATATTCCTGCTCTATATAACACTAATATTCCCGATATATTATAACGCTAATATTCCTGTCTATTAATAACACAATTTCCCGCTCTCTAATAACGCTAATATTTCCGCTCTATAAATAACACTAATTTCCTGCTCTTTAATAACGCTAATTTCCTGACTCTATAATAACATAATATGTGCCGCTCTATAATAACACTATTATTCCTGCTCTATAATAACACTAATATTCCCGCTCTTAATAACACTAATATTCCTGTCTATAATACGCTAATATTCTGCTCTATAATAACATAATATTACCGCTCTATTTAACACTAATAATCCCGCTCTATAATAACATAATATTACCGCTCTATAATAACACTATATTCATTGCTCTATAATACGCTAATATTCCTGATCTATGTATAACACTAAATATTCCGCTCTATAATAACGCTATATCCTGTCTATAATAAAACACTATATTCCCGCTCTATAATAAACACTAATATTCCGCTCTATAATAACTCTAATCTTCCCGCTCTATAATAACACTAATATTCCCGCTCTATATAAACACTAATATTCTCGCTCTATAATATCGCTTTATATTCTGCTCTATATTAACACTAATATTCCCGCTCTATAATAAACTAATATTCACGCTCTTATAATAACACTAATATTTCCCGCTCTATAATAAAACAACTAATATCTGCTCTATAATACACTAATATTCCGCTCTATAATAACAACTAATATTCCGCCTCTATATTAACACTAAATATTCATGCCTCCTATAATAACGCATAATATTCCTTGCTCTATAATAACGTAATATACTGCTCTATAATAACGCTAATATTCTGATTCTATAATAACGCTTAATATTCCTGTTTATAAAAACATAATATTTACGCTCTATAATAACACTAATATTCCTGCTCTATAATAACGCTAATATTCTGCTCTATAATAACGCTAATATTCATGCTCTATAATAACGATAATATTCCTGCTCTTTACTAAGCTAATATTCGTCTCTTAATAACACAATATCTGCTCTATATAACTCTACTATTCCTGCTCTATAATAACCTATAATATTCCTGCTCTATAATAACTCTAATTTTCTGCTCTATAAAACTCAAATATTCCCGTCTATAATAACTCTAATATTCTGCTCTATAATAACGCAATATTCCTGCTTATAATAACTTAATATTCTACTCTATATAACACTAATATTCTGACTCTATATTAACTCGAAATTCCTGCTCTATAATAAAACACTAATATTCCTGCTCTATCATTACACTAATATTCTGCTTATACTAAACTCTAATATTCTGCTCTATAATAACGCTATATTCTGCTCAATATAATTAAGATTCCTGCTCTATAATAACGCTAAATATTTTTTTCCTGCTCTATAATAACTCTAATATTCTGCTCTAAAATAAACACTAATATTCCTGCTCTATATAAACTAAATATTCCTGCTCTATAATAAAACTTAATATCCTGCTCTATAATAACACTAATATCCTGTCTATATAACTGCTAAATTCACGCCTATAATAACGCTAATATTCCTGCTCTATAATAACGCTAATATTCTGCTCTATTAACTTAATATTCTGCTCTATAATAACCCACTAATATTCTGCTTCTATATAACCTAATATTCCTGCTCTTTATTTAACTCTAATATTCCTGCTCTATAATAACACTAATATTCCAGCTCTATAATAAACACTAATATTCCTGCTCGAATAATAACGCTAATATTCCCGCTCTATAATAACGCTATATTCTGCTCTATAATAACGTAATATTCTGCTTATTTAACTCTAATATTCCTGCTCTTTAATTACACTAATATTCTGCTCTACAATAACTTAATTCCTGCATCTATAATAACCACTAATAAATTCTGCTCTATAATAACTTAATATTCCGCTCTATAATTAACTCTATATTCCTGCTCTATATAACACTAAATTATTCCCGCTCTATAATAACTCTAATATTCCTGCTCTATAATAACGCTAATATTCCTGCCCTCATAATAACTCTTATATTCTGCTATATAAATAACACTTTATTCCTGCTCTATTATAACACTAATATTCCTGCTCTATAAATATCTAATATCCTGCTCTATCATAACGCTAATATTCCTGCTTATAAATAAACTAATATTCCTTACTCTATAATAACACTATATTCCTGCTCTATTTATACCACTAATATTCCTGCTCTACTAATGACACTAATATTCCTGTCTCTTAATAACTCTAATATTCGCTCTATTAATAAGCTAATATTCCTGCCCTCTATAATAACGCTACTAATATTCCTGCTCTATAATAACACTATTATTCCTGCTTATATAACACTAAATATTACGCTCATAATAACGTAATATTCCTGCTCTATAATAACTCTATATTCCTGCTCTAAAATATCGCTAATATTTCCTGCTTGATATATATAACTAATATTACCGCTCTATAATAACGTAATTATTCCTGCTCTATAATAAACTCAAATTTTACCGCTCTATAATATCGCTAAATATTCCTGCTATATAATAACCCACTAATATTCCCGCTCTATAATAAACTTTAATATTCCTGTCTATAATAACACTAATAATCCTGCTCTATAATACACGAATATTCCGTCTATAATAACTCTAATTTCCTGCTTCTAATAACATAATATTCCTGCCTCTATAATAACGCTAATATTCGGCTCTATAATAACTCTAAGTTCCTGATCTATAATAAACTCTATTATTCACGCTCTATAATAACGCTAATATTCTGCTCAATAATAACACTAATATTCCTGCCTCTATAATAACACTAATATTCCTGCTTTATATAACGCTAATATTCTGCTCTATAATAACTCTAATATGTCCTGCTCTATAATAACTCTAATATTCCCGTCTATAATAACTCTAATATTCTTGCTCTATAATAAGCTAATATTCCTGCTCTATAATTAACTCTAATTTCCTGCTCTATAATAACTCTAATATTCCCGCTCTTAATAACGCTAATATTCTGCTCTATAATAAACTAATATTCCTGATCTTAATAACTCTAAGATTCCTGCTCTAGTGAATAACTCTAATTTTCTGCTCTATAATAACTCTAATATTCCCGCTCACATAATAACGCTAGCTATTTCCTGCTCTAGAATAACACTAATATTCTGCTATATAATAACTCTATTATTTCCCGAATAAGTCTTTATCTTCAGAAACAATGTGAGTTTTCCTGCGGTGACAAACTGAGTATCCGTTGTCTGATTATATAACCAACAAAACATGTTGTGTAACTGTAACACACTTTTATATAAGTCTCAGATACTTTGAAATGCTGAATGAGAAGATTGTTGAGTTTGTGGATATGACTGCCTTCATAATCAGATTCACACAACAATCCTGCATCATCTGGTTAGAGTGTGTGTGTGTGTGTGCGTTCTGTGTCGTGTGTGTGTGTAGTGGTGGTGTGAGTGTGTGTGAGAGTGTGCGTGTGTGTTCCTGCCTATCTGGTGAGAGTATGTGTTGGTGTGTGTGTGGGTGTGTGCTGTGTTGTGTGTGTGCGTGTGTGTGTGTGCGTGTGTGTGTGTGTGTGTGTGTGCGTGTGTTTGAGAGTGTGGCGTGTGAGAGTGTGCGTGTGTGTTCTGCCTCATTGGTGAGTGAGAGTGTGTGTGTGTGTGTGTGTGTGTGTGCACGTTTTGTGTGCTTGTGTGTGTGTGTGAGTGTTCCTGCTCATCTGGTGAGATGTGTGTGTGTGTGTGATCCTGCATCATTCTGGTGGTGTGTGTGTGTGTTGTGCGCATGTGTGTGTTTGTCGCGTTGCGTGCGTGCGTGTGTGTCGTGCGCGCGTTGTGTGTGTGTGTGTGTGATGCGCGTGTGTGAGGAATAAGCGGTGTGTTGTGTGTGCGTGTCTGGGCGTGTGTGTGATCCTGCCATCATTAGTGGGTGTGTGTGTGTGTGTGTGTGTGTACGTGTGTGTGTGTGATCCCGCATCATCTGGTGTGTGTGGTGTGTGTGTGTTGTGTGTGTGAGTGCGTGTGTGTGATCTGCTCATCTGGTGTGTGTGTGTGATGGTGTGTGTCTGATCATTGGTGTGTGTTGTGTGTGTGATCCTGCATCATCTGGTGTGTGTGGTGTTCTCGTGTGTGTGTGTGTGTTGTGATCGTGTGTGTGTGTGGTGTGTGTGGATGTGTGTGTGTGTTGTGATGTGTGTGTGAGTGTGTGTGTTGTGAGTGTGTGACGTGTACGTGTGTGCGGTTTGTTTACATGAACGGGTTATTGTAATCAGAAATGATTGTAGTGTTTGTGGATATGATGCCTTCATACATCTGATTCACACATGTGTGTGTGTGTGTGTGATCCTGCATCATTCTTGGTGAGAGTGTGTGTGTGTGTGTGTGTGTGGTATGTGTTTTGGGCTCATCTGGTGAGAGTGTTTGTGTGGTGTGTGATCCTGCATCATCTGGTGAGAGTGTGTGTGTGTGTGTGTGTGTGTGTTCTTGCTCATTCTGGTGTGAGATGTGTGGTGGTGTTGAGAGATCCTGCTCATCTGGTGTGAGTGTGTGTGTGTGTGTGTGTGTGGGTGTGTGTTTCTTGCTCATTGGTGAGGATGTGTTTTGTGTGTTTGTGTGTGTGGTGTGTGATCCTGCATCATCTGGTGGAGAGTGTGTTTGATGTGCGCTTGTGTGCGTTGTGTGTGTTTGGTGCGTGTGTGGATTGTTTACAAGAGGGGTTATTGTGTCAGATAATCCTCAGCGGGTGAAAGATGGTTTAAATGGCGTTAGCGGCGGCACCCAAGAACTATCCTTCACTCTTCTGCCCAAGCAAACCTAATCTATCAGGTATGAAGAATGAGACTCGTTAACAATTATTAAAACTGCCAGTCATCTCAAAGGGTCAGAGGTCACGAGTTTCACCGATACACTGCAGTGCAATCACGTTTCAACAGAAATCATCATCTCTCTCATTTATTTGAAGAAACGTCAAACGCATCTTAATTAATTGCTAAATTATGTTAATTGAATAGATATTGCATCCATCAGATGCCTAGAAACTGCATTGCAACATGGCAAATTCATTGCGAAAGCCCTTTGTAAATGTTGGCAACAGGAATGCCTTTGTAACTGCCAAAGCAACGCCTGGCAAACCAACTCAGACCCCAAACAAATGCAAAGCAACATGCAACTACCATTCATAATGCCTTTATAATGCCATAGCAACACCCTGGGTAAGACTCAGATGCCTAGAAAAATACCACTAGATGCCATAGTTTACTGCATAGCAAACTCTGGCAACTACTCTGTACAAAGAAGAAACTTGGCAACGACTTATCAACTGTAGAATGCATAGCAACACATTGCCAAACACAACAACAATCATCAGAACAACTTAGCAAGTATTATAGCAACACCCTGGCAAACCACTCAAAATGCCTTAGCAAACGCAAGTCAACATACTTTGCAAGCACTCAGGCAGATTTAGCCAAGGCATATCAACTTGCTCTAAGCTAGCTTTTAGGAAGTATAGGGGTAACTGCATTGCAACAACTTTGGCAACCATTCAAATGTTGCAACAAACAAAACACGCAACATCGTGGCAACCCTTCAGACACGCTGAACGATTAACCAAGCACCCAGACACCTTAGCAATGCATAGCAACGGTTTTGAATGCTGAACAGAGCTAATCCTGGTAAATCTCTGATGCTCGGTTCAGAATCACGGTTTTATTTTAGTAATGAATGTAATGCTGTATTTCCTGACGGAGTTGAGTGTCAGTAAATCAGCAGATCATCTTCATCATCATCATCATCATCATATCACATGACCGCTAGCGCCTGATCATTTACAGAAATCAAGAGAACAGGAGAGGCGGTCAACCTGAACTCAAGTATGAAAGCGGCTGGTTTAACAATAGCAGACTCGACACACCCACAACACACACCACACACACCACTCACACACACACCACACCCACACACACACCACACACACACAACAACTCAAAGCTGTGTTGTTTGTTGTTATATGATGACTTTTATACTTGGACAAATGTTTCTTCCCTACCCTGCCCCATCCCTAACTGCATCACAGGAGACATGCTGCATTTTTACATTTTTTAAAAAACATTGTTTTTTTGTTTTGTAAGCTATTTGAAATATGAGGACTGTGCAAAGTCCTCATATATCACGTGTAAGTTGTAATACAGTGTAATATGCATTATTATACACATTTATGTCCTCATATATCACAAAAACAGAGCACACACACACACACACACACACTCCTGTCACAGTTTCACCACAGCTCTCGGTTAAGGGTTATATGTTCTCTCTGTCGAAACGGCGCGAGGCTTCAGGTTGAACTGATAATGACAAACTTTCGAAATGAAGCAGTCCCTCAGATCCGTGTAGATCGGACGGAGCTCCACCAGGTTGACCGCGAGCGAGGACTGACCAGTGATCGCGCAGATGGGGCTCAGTGTCTGCCGTTTCAGAAGTCATGTTGAACTCAAGCTGGGTGCTTTACTGACCTCTAGTGGAGTGAAAAACAAAACAAAAATGTTTATGAAGCAGTGTGCGTTCCTGATGGTCGATCATTTTATCCCTTAAAATCCATCTTTGCTCACCGAAATGACATATTAAAATTTTTTTTTTTTCTTCTCATGCTTTAAAATTATCATTGCATGTAACTCGACACCATTGCTAGTTTAGTATACGCGGTTCTATTAATATTCTATGAAATAATTAGCCGTCTCAATTTACTAATTACCACGTTGATCTGATTGGTTTATACAAGGTCGTTTGATGACGTCAGAAACACCAGCGATTTCACACCGTGTTTTTGAGACTGTCTTTGGTTCACTGACATTTTTAAGCAGAAAAATATCAGCAATGCTGTCGACTTATGAACTTACAATGTGTGTCTTAAAAGCATATTAAAAACATCATAGACACATAAACTACAGTAAAAGCTGGACTTTCACCACAGGGGGACTTTAAGATTTTCATATTATTTTTGTATATTATTGCTGAATTTATGTCATGAGACGATATAGTCTGTTTTGTGCATTTCTGTGGCTGATTGCGACGAGGAAATTGTGGAATTGCCGGATTATCGTCACACTATCAACAATTCCCATGAAATAAGTTTTGCGGGATTTATGGAGTGTGTGTGTGTGTGTGAGTGTGTGTGAGTGTGTGTGTGTGTGTTTGTGTGTGTGTGAGTGTGTGTTTGTGTGTGTGTTGAGTGTGTGTGTGAGTGTATGTGTGTGTGAGTGATGTGTGTGTGTGTGTGTGTGTGTGTGTGAGTGTGTGTGAGTGTGAAGTGTGTGTGTTTGTGTGTCGCAGTGAGTGTGTGGGTGAGTGTGTGTGTGCGGTGGTGACGAGTGTGTGTGTGTGTGAGTGTGTGTGAGTGTGTGTGTGGAGAGTGAGTGTGTGGTGTGTTGTGTGGTGAGTGTGTGTGAGTGTGAGTGTGTGTGTGTGTGTTGTGTGTTGTGTGTTTGTGGTTGATATGTGTGTGAGGTGAGTGTGTGTGTGTGGGTCTGTGTGATGTGGTGTGGAAATCGTGTGTGTGTGTGTTAAAGACGGTAAATATAGAAGAATTTGAAACCTGATTATCAATGGAACAGACGAACAATGCGCTCTGCACGTCACTGAGGTATATTCAAGGACACGCAGGATAGAAATAGTTCAAACAATAGTGATGAAAGACTGGGATTTTCCGTATAATTGTAGGAACATTTATCAGAGCGTTTGGTGTTGACAACATAAGTATTGTGTCTGAAGACGGTAAGAAATACTGAAGGTCCTTGACGATGACTAGTTGTACATGTGTTTTAGACAGACAGACAGACAGGATATATCGACAGATATAATATAAATATATAGACAGACAGACAGATAGATATATAGGACAGCTAAACCTCCCAAATATTCATTCTATACTCTACGCTGCAGCCAGTTTATATAGAAGATATATCTTTTTATATATTAGGTAGACAGACAGATAGAATATATATATAGACAGGACAGACAGAATAGACATATATCATATATATATTTTATATATCAGACAGATAGACATATATATATATATATATATATATAATATATATATATATATATAGAAGATAGACAGACACAGATAGACAGACAGATATTTATATTATTGACAGACAGACAGATAGATATTTAGGACAGACAGATAGATAGATATATTGATAGACAGACAGACAGACAAGTTATATAGATAGACAGATGATAGACAGATAGAAAGATATATATATAGGACCGACAGACAGACAGAACAGATGATAGATAGACAGACAGAAAGATATATAGATAGACAGACAGATAGATCGATAGATATATAGATAGACAGACAGCGACAGTAGTTATATAGATAGACAGACGATAGGTTGATATATAGACAGATAGACGACATATATATAGACAGGACGACAGATATATATTATATAGACAGACAGACAGACAGACAGACATATATATAGTACAGACAGACATAGTATATATATATATAGACCAGAGAGACAGAGAGATATATAGACAGACGATCATATAGACAGACGACACAGACAGACAGGACAGTAAAATATACAGACAGATAGGGACAGACAGAAAGAACATACTGACAGATAGATAGATATATAGACAGACAGATAGACAGATAGTTAAATATACAGACAGATAGACAGACAGAAAGACATACAGACAGATAGGATATATCGATAGACAGACAGACAGATAGATAGATTATAGAAGACAGACAGATAGATAGATATATAGGACAGGGCAGACAGAAAGATAGATAGAAAGATAGATATATAGATAGACCGACAGATAGCAGACAGATATATATATAGACAGCAGGACAGATAGATATATGACTGACAGATAGATAGATATATAGATAGACAGACAGACAGGACAGATAGATGATAGACAGATATGATAGGGAACAGATAGAAAGATATATAGATAGACAGACGAGGACAGACAGAACAGACAGGAAGATAGATGACAGACAGATAGATTTATAGATAGACAGACAGATAGATAGATAGATATATAGATAGACTGACAGACAGAAGATAGATATATAGATAGACTGACCCGATTGATATATAGGACAGATAGACAGAATATTATATAGGACGACAGACAGGACAGATATATATATATAGACAGACAGACAAGACAGACAGCCATATATTTGTTACAGACAGACATATATTATATATATAGACAGAGAGACAGATAGATATTTAGAAGACACTTATATAGACAGCGGACACCAGACAGACCAGACATATAAAATATACAGACAGATAGACAGACAGAAAGGACATACAGACAGGATAGACAGATAGATAAATATACAGACAGATAGACAGACAGAAGACATACAGACAGATAGAATATATCGATAGACAGACAGACAGATAGATAGATATATAGACAGACAGCGATAGATAGATATATTGACAGGCAGCAGAAAGATAGATAGAAAGTGATTTATAGATAGACGAAGGCAGACAGAAAGATATATAGAAGACGGATAGATATATAGACAGACAGACATATATATATATTTTTATATATATATATATATATATATAGACAGAAGAATAGATATAAAGTCAGACAGACAGAGAGACAAATAGATATACAGTCAGACAGAAGATTATATATAGTTATACAGACAGACATAATATAACACACACACACACACACACACACACACACACACACACACACACACACACACACACACACAGCTGTGTTTTTGTGATATATGATGACTTTTATACTGGACAAACTGATTCTATCCCCTTAGACTGCTCCTATCCCTAAACCTGCCCATCACAGGAGACATGCTGCATTTTTACATTTTAAAAAAAACATTGTTTTTTATGTTTTTTAAGCTATTTGAAATATGAGGACTCGTGCAATGTCCTCATATATCACGTGTAAGTTGTAATACCAGTGTAATATGCATGTCATTATACACATTTGTCCTCATATATCACAAAAACAAGAGCACACACACACACACACACACTGACACACTCACACACACACACACACACTCCTGACACAGTTTCACCACAGCTCTCGGTCTAAGGGTTATCATGTTCTTCTGTCAGAAACGGCGCGAGGCTTCAGGTCTGAACTGATAACCCTAACCCTATAAGTGACAAACTTTCGAAATGAAAGCAGTCCCTCAGACTCCGTGTGAACGGGACGAGCTCCACCAGTGACCGCGAGCGAGACTCGACCAGTGACTCGCGCAGATGAGGCTCAGTGTCTGCCGTTTCAGAAGCTCATGTTGAACTCAAGCTGGTGCTCTACTGACCTCTAGTGGAGGTAAACAAAACCAAAAACTGTTTATGAAGCAGTGTGAGTTCCCCTGTGGTCGATCATTTCATCCCTTAAAACCCATCTTTGCTCACCGAAATGACATATTAAAACGTTTTTTTCCTTCTTCATGCTTTAAAATATCTTGAATGTAACTCGACACCATTGCCTCGTTTAGTATTCGCGGTTCTATGAATATGTCTATGAATAAATTAGCCGTCTAATTTACTAATTTTCCACGTTGATCTGATTGGTTACAAGGTCGTTTGTGACGTCAGAAACACCAGCGATTTCACAGCGTGTTTTTGAGACTGTCTTTGGTTCACTGCAGTTTTAAGCAGAAAATACTCAGCAATGCTGTCGACTTATGAACTTACACATGTGTGTCTTAAAGCATATTAAAAACACCACATAGACACATAAACAACATTAACAGCTGGATTTTCACCACAGGGG
>CM060637.1:1020000-1030000 GCA_030578275.1 Meda fulgida
CAGCAGCACATCATAGAGATGATGAAGGTGTCCGCGCGCATCATCATCATCACGCACCGCGAGTCCCGCGCGCGTCCCGATCCAAACCGCGAGAACGGCACCCTGACCCGTTCTTCACCACACCGCGAACGTTTAACGGCTCGCTTCGCGTTCACAACCCATTGTTCCCGGTAACGGAGGAGTCGTACAGTGCCTACGCCGTCATGCTGCTCGCGCTCATCGTGTTCTCCGCGGGCATTGTGGGTAATCTGGCGCTGATGTGTATCGTGTGGCACAGCTATTCCCTGAAGAGCACGTGGCACTGCGCGCTGGCGAGCCTGGCGCTCTGGGACTTCACGGTCCTGTTCTTCTGCATGCCGGTGGTGATCTTCAACGAGCTGACCAAGAGGAGACTGATGGGAGATCTGTCCTGCAGGATAGTGCCGTATGTGGAGGTGTGTGGGATAATAATCCATCAACCAACCAATCAATCAATCAATCACACACACACACACACACACACACACACACACACACACACACACACACACACACACACACCTCCACACATTCTTTCATCCCTCCATCCATCCATCAATTCAATCTATCTATCTATCTATCTATCTATCTATCTATCTATCATCTATCTATCTATCATCCATCTATCTATCATCTATCTATCTATCTATCATCCATCCGTCTATCTCCCTATCTATCTATCATCTATCTATCTATCTATCATCCATCTATCTATCTATCTATCTATCTATCTATCTATCTATCTATCTATCTATCTATCTATCTATCTATCACCCATCTATCTATCTAACTATCTATCTATCTATCTATCTCTCTATCTCTCTATCAATCACCCATCTATCTATCTATCTATCATCTATCTATCATCTATCTATCTATCTATCTATCTATCTATCTATCTATCTATCTATCTATCTATCTATCGAATTAACAAACTTTCTATCAGAAACCAAATTGCAATGGTGGCTTGTGCAGAAAACGACTAAAGTAAACAGACGCATTAATTGTAGTCGTCAATCACAGAGGGTGTGTGTGTGTGTGTGTGTGTGTGTGTGTCACTAGTGTCTTGAGTTGATTCTCCAGCCTCCTCTTTGAAGCACCAGCTCTCGCTGTTGTCATGTAAATGAGAGGTCCGGGTAATTAGCGGCACTAATTGGGTCCATTAGCGTGTTGAATGAGTGTTGCGAGTGTGTTTAAGGGCAGGATTGTGTGTTAGCGTGTCTGTTGACCCACTTATGCAGCCCTAAATCATTCTTATCTGACAGCAAATTAACATAATAGATGAGATGCAAATCCACTCGAGATTCTGTATAAAACAGTCACTTGGGAAAATCAACCCTTAGGGGGAAATCAGGGACATTTTTCACGTATTTTCATTCCTATTTTTATCACTCTTACTGACATCATGTACTAGATGGTAAAATCACGGTACTTTAATATATACACACCGTAGTACTGAATGATTGCACATGCATATAAAGGTCCTTCTCAAAAAATTGGCATATCGTGATAAAGTTCATTATTTTCCATAATGTAATGATAAAAATTAAACTTTCATATATTTTAGATTCATTGCACACCAACTGAAATATTTCAGGTCTTCTATTGTTTTAATACTGATGATTTTGGCATACAGCTCATGAAAACCCCAAATTCCTGTCTCAAAAAATTAGCATATTTCATCCGACCAATAAAAGAAGTGTTTTTAATACAAAAAAAAGTCAACCTTCAAATAATTATGTTCAGTTATGCACTCAATACTTGGTCGGGAATCCTTTTGCAGAAATGACTGCTTCAGTGCGGCGTGGCATGGAGGCAATCAGCCTGTGGCACTGCTGAGGTGTTCTGGAGGCCCAGGATGCTTCGAGAGCGGCCTTAAGCTCATCCAGAGTGTTGGGTCTTGCGTCTCTCAACTTTCTCTTCACAATATCCCACAGATTCTCTATGGGGTTCAGGTCAGGAGAGTTGGCAGGCCAATTGAGCACAGTAATACCATGGTCAGTAAACCATTTACCAGTGGTTTTGGCACTGTGAGCAGGAGCCAGGTCGTGCTGAAAAATGAAATCTTCATCTCCATAAAGCTTTTCAGCAGATGAAAGAATGAAGTGCCCCACAATCTCCTGATAGCTAGCTGCATTGACCCTGTCCTTGATAAAACACAGTGGACCAACACCAGCAGCTGACATGGCACCCCAGACCATCACTGACTGTGGGTACTTGACACTGGACTTCAGGCATTTTGGCATTTCCTTCTCCCCAGTCTTCCTCCAGACTCTGGCACCTTGATTTCCGAATGACATGCAACCACTGAGCAACAGTCCAGTGCTGCTTCTCTGTAGCCCAGGTCAGGCGCTTCTGCCGCTGTTTCTGGTTCAAAAGTGTCTTGACCTGGGGAATGCGGCACCTGTGGCCCATTTCCTGCACACGCCTGTGCACGGTGGCTCTGGATGTTTCTACTCCAGACTCAGTCCACTGCTTCCGCAGGTCCCCCAAGGTCTGGAATCGGTCCTTCTCCACAATCTTCCTCAGGGTCCGGTCACCTCTTCTCGTTGTGCAGCGTTTTTTTGCCACACTTTTTCCTTCCCACAGACTTCCCACTGAGGTGCCTCGATACAGCACTCTGGGAACAGCCTATTTGTTCAGAAATGTCTTTCTGTGTCTTACCCTCTTGCTTGAGGGTGTAAATGATGGCCTTCTGGACAGCAGTCAGGTCGGCAGTCTTACCCATGATTGCGGTTTTGAGTAATGAAACAGGCTGGGAGTTTTTAAAAGCCTCAGGAATCTTTTGCAGGTGTTTAGAGTTAATTAGTTGATTCGGATGATTAGGTTAATAGCTCGTTTAGAGAACCTTTTCATGATATGCTAATTGTTTGAGACAGGAATTTTGGGTTTTCATGAGCTGTGTGCCAAAATCATCAGTATTAAAACAATAAAACACCTGAAATATTTCAGTTGGTGTGCAATGAATCTAAAACATATGAAAGTTTAATTTTTATCATTACATTATGGAAAATAATGAACTTTATCACAATATGCTAATTTTTTTAGAAGGACCTGTACAATGGTACTATGGTTTTTCAATGCTATTTTAAAAACGTGGTTTTACCATGGGTACATGTAAAAAATAAAGAAGGGTATCACCATGGTAGATGTCCAAAAAACAGTATTACCAAGATATGTGTTCAAAAACATGGTATCAGCATGGTAGATGTATAAAAAAAAATGGTACATCTCCAAAATCATAGTATGAAAAAAGTTTTTGCATGATATGCGTCCACAAAACCACGTTTTCACCAAACAGGGTTTAACTGCATTAGTAGCATGTTGTTAGTGGTGTTTTGGTGATGCCATGATACCATGTTTTGGGGATTTTCCTGACGTGTGTTTTACCGTGTCTTTCAGGTGGCGTCTCTCGGCGTGACCACGTTCACTCTGTGCGCGCTCAGCATCGACCGCTTCCACGCGGTCACGAGCGTTCAGGCGCGGCCGCCGCGGGTCGAGTCCTGCCAGTCCATCCTGTCCAAGCTGTCGGTGATCTGGGTCGGGTCTCTGGTTCTGGCGGCGCCGGAGCTGCTGATGTGGCGTCTGGAGCAGCGAGTCTCTCCGCGGACGGGTCTGCCGGTGGACTCGTGTAGCCAGGAGCTGTCCGTGGCGTTGCCCGAGACGCTATACTCGCTAGTGCTAACGTACAGTGAGGCACGGATGTGGTGGAGATTCGGGTGCTTCTTCTGCCTGCCGCTGTTGTTCACCGGTGCGTGTCAGTTGCTAACGCGACACGTCGCTGATGAGAAACGCCCGTCATCCGCGGCGTCGTCCGCATCATCGTCTCCGAAGAAGCAGCGGCAGGAGCGGCAGCTAACACGTACGGTGGTGGCGTTAGCATCCGTATACGCCGTGTGCAGTTTGCCAGAGAACGCTTGGAATATTGTGTTGGCGTCCGCGGGAGTGGAAGTGGGCGTGGCTACGCGGGCACTCCTCGCTCTGATTGGCCAGTTCTTGTTGTTCGTTCGCGCGGCGGCGACGCCCGTTTTGCTGCTCTGCATCAGTCGTTCTCTCGGCCAGGCGTTTATGGACTGTTGCTGCTGCTGTTGCGACGAGTGTCTCCCGCCGGATTCTTCGTCCACGTCTTCGTCCACCAACGCAACCGCCATTTCCTCGTCGCTTTCATCGCCCGTACAGGAGGAGAAGCTGAAGATCGTGTCAGGAACGTCGCCCGCGGAGTTCTGCGATAAAGTCAAGGACGCTCCGGTTGAGCTGATCATCGGAACGCCGTGTTGATCCGGAACGTGTTTTCTTAAAAACTGTGAAGGAAATATCGACCATCACTAACACTCCTCGGTCATTTTTGACTGAAAAATTTTACGTTTTTTTTTTTTTTTTTTTTTTTTTTACCTTATCGGAATGGTACGAAACTTGGCAAAGGTTTTGGCACTTGCTGTGTGAAGTTAAACACACAAAAATCATGATTCGAAAAGTTTAAATGGTCCTGTAAACAATAGTCACTTGTGCTCCTCGCGGTCAGAAATGCTGCATTGTAAATGAATGCGAGTTTCCTCTAGTGTAAGCGTTCGGTACTGTAGCCGCACACACACACACTGACACTCATTTACTGAGATATAAAGCTCATATTTGGAACTAGTTTAGATTTATAGCTTTGATTTTCTTGCAGTTTTAGAGTAAAACGTGTTTTTGAAAGTGTAGATTTCATATAAAAAAGGAAAATAGTATTTTTGTGTATTTTTCATAACAATAAACGTCAAATTCTGTAACTTTTTTTAAGTTCACTTTTTCAATTTTTTTGTCACTTCAGCAATAATCTGCCACGTGTCGCCTCTGAAAAGAGAGCAAACTTCAGTCTGTGCTTTAAAGCATTGGAGATTTACCAGTTTAGAGAGTTACCAAGCATTCACTTGTTCCAAACGTGACTTTCTTCTCATGAAATACATTCTCTCCGTTTAAAGACGTCTGCTGGATCAGGCCGGACTAGTTCCAGTCCAATTTCTACATTAATACATTCACTTCTACATTAAACTCTAACCGTTCTAACCAATGTTGTTTAGTTTATGCACAGATATTGTATTGCTGGATGGACATGATTTACGGCAAACTTGAACATTTTTATACACTTATTTTTTTAATTACTTTTTGTTTTAAAACTCTGAGAATGAAATTACGCCTTTTCAGCTCAAGCTTGTGAAGATTCAGTGTTTCTCCGTCCGGTTCTCTGCTGGAATGGATCGATCAGTGCAGAGACTCTATGAACTCTAAGACTCTTTAACACGTTAGAAATGATAATAATAGCATTTGCTGAACAGATTGTTAGCGTCAGTTGTATTTGTTTTTGTACTTGGTTGCAGCCAATAAAGGTTTAAAAGAGTTTGAGTGCGTCACAAGGCTTGCGAACTCCTTTGTTTTGCACACTGTGTGTGTTTATGTGTTTGACTGAATCACACACACACTGAGCTGCTGAGATGTTCCTCCGGAGGAGTCGCGGGGCCCATAAGGGCCGTATTGTTCCCGAGCCGCGGCCCCCGCGCTGAATATCAATAGCGAGTTGCTACGCGACGGTCACACGCCGGCTCTCGGCATTCAGACTCCAACATTAGCAGACCAGAAACAGACTCGACATTCTCCGGCGCCGTTTCTCCTGCCATAGAGACCGCATGTGGGCTTCGAGTCGTGACCCACACAGAACGAGGTCAAGAGTGTGTTTCACACTCTCAGGGAAGTCCTGCGTTTCTGGGGTGCAGGTGTGTGAGGTTTGCGGTCGTGTGGCGGTCACAAACCTCAGTATCTGATAAACCCGCAGGATCTTCAGGTCGCGCAGTATAAACGGCCACAGCCACTCTTGATTCTGTCCCTGTGAACTGAAAGAGGAAATTCTGTTAAATATCAAAGGCAAATGAATAAATTCAAAACTCAATTAGAATATTGTGCACAAGTTCATGTATTTATTCAAATTAAAAGGTGACACTAATATATTTGGTATATATAACTATATACATATGCATGATTATACTTTTCAGAGGGCCGACATTTCTGTATTTAAAATCCTTTTTTTTATTGATTTCATGTAATAATCAAATTTTCTGAGATTTTTAATTTGGGGTTTTCATAAGCTGTACGCCATAATCATCACAATTATATTTTTTGCACGATATTCTAATTTTTCGAGTTTCACCTATATTAATGACTTTGTAAAACATTATGTATGAAATATGTTTTAGAAATATACTCTAAATACATATGAAACGTTTGTGTTATTTTAAAAAACAACTACGAATTATAATTATTTTTTAAAAAGTTCAAAAAGTCATACATATCATTGTTACATTTTCCAAGTAAATTTCCCAAAAATTGATTTGAGAATGGGAAGATTAGTCATCTGTCTACTAAATTGATGCATCACCAGCTATACTTCAGTTATGAATCATGCATATTACTTGAAATGCTTTACTCGTTACATCAATAAAGTAATGATTACGTAGTGCATATTACTTAAAATGTGTTACTTTTTACATAAAAAAATTAATTGATCATGTAATGCATATTACTTAAAATGTGTTACTTTTTACATAAAAAAATTAATTGATCATGTAATGCATATTACTTATAATTACTTGTTACATCAAAAAAGTAATCTGATTACGTAATGGACGTTACTTAAAATGTGTTACATCAATTTTTTTTATCTGATCACATAATGCACATTAATTGTAATTCTTGACTCATTACATCAAAAGTAATCTGATTACATAATGCATGTATGTTATGCAATCAATGTTACGAATCTATAGTGCAAATACTGACGCTGATAAACTTACAAGGTTACTGATTTTTCCACAATTATATGCACATATACATAACAGTGAAAATTACAACTAACTCAAACATTACAGCTATTTTTAAACAAATCAATGTTCCCAAATGAACTGTCCAAAAAGCTGGTTTTGTCTGACTTCTGTGGACAGTCTGTCCTTAAACTCTAAACCCACACACACACACACACACACACACACACACACACACACACACACACACACAGAGGTTGTTCTGTTCACATGTGAACTCATGAAAAGCAGCCAGAACTGCACAACAACACAGACGTCAAAATACTATTCAAATACACAATTCTGTGGTGAATGATAATAACCATATCCACATTCAATCGTGTATAATAATAAAACGCATTTTAATATGAGGTCCGAACACACTATGGTTATTAAAGTAACTAAGTTTGGTGAAAGTCTCCTCAGAGACACTAGTGTGTTCATTAAGAGTTGTGTGTGTGTTGACGGCTCTGGGACAGTGTTTGTTCTGTTCCACTGAAGCTCTGTGTGAGATCGCCGTGGAAACCCGATCAGGGCCGCGTTTCCCAGAGCAAGTTCCGTCGTTACCAATAGAGTTCAATGGAAATTGCGATCATAGTTGGTCTCGGCGGAACCGACCGCAGGGTTATACCCATGAGCCCGGTGGGTCAGACCATGGACATAATAAATACATACAGTTTATTATGTCTATGGGTGACACATCCGGCACGTCACGCTGTCACGGTCTCCATGACAACACTCTGACCTTCTCACATCCTACCAGCCGAGTAACGGAGACAAGCGGACCGGTCCAAAACCAACAGCAGCGAGGAGTCTGACGGGATGAATGAGCTCAAACAATCCCAGTTAACTTACTAAAACCAGCTTTTCATCCCGTCAGACCCCTCGCTGCTGTCGGGCCGGTCCGTCTGGCTCGGTCTTTTACGCGCTGCGTTGTTTATTCCTGGGAATATAACGACCGTTATAACGAATTTTTTTTTTTTAATGTGATAGCCTAAATTATGCTATTGTTTTTATGTGATGGTCTTCTTAACTCATTTATATATCAGCCGCATGTCTTTCGCTGTTTGTTGTAAATTATTATTTATTGAAATAAAACATATTTAAAACAAAAAGAGCGCGAAACTCGCCGATACGTGTGCGTTGTTGCAACGGAGATTATCTGTGATACTGCCAATTCAGTCTGAAATCAATAACAGCATTTCTTTAGGGACATAATTAATTACTTTCAATTTAACAGGCAAGTTTATAATTACAGAATGTTTTAAAGAACAATTTTTGATGACGTCACGTACATCAATACACGTTCGGTTAGTCTTTAGAGTAAAAAACTGGACAGTCTCTTATTTAATAAATAATGAGAGAAATACTTGTATGTGTGGACTGACCTCTGCTGGTGAGGTTAAAGACTCGCATACTGCTGCCGTTTACTGCTGTGTGTCACTTACTGCAGTGCATACTTAAACCAGGGTAGGTTGGGCACAATGCATTGTGGGATACAGTGCAAGGTGTAGTGCTGTAGATCACTAAGTAATATGCAAGCAAAAAATAAAGATGCTGCACAACATACTACATCCAGCAAAAATATAGTTTGCTTTTCTGAAGGCTATAACATCAACAGCACAAAATTAAATTCCTTTAAATTCCAAATTAAATGAAAGTTTCTCAAATCTTTTGAAGTATATTTCTTATCCAGTATCATTGAACTAGAACACACTTTGACTGAAAGAAAGAAGAAACAGCAGTTCTGATAGGGAAATCATTTAATTTCATTCTTAAATAATCTGTAAATAACAAGAACAACATGTACAGTTATCACGGCGAGTACGAGAGAATAGAAAGATCCCAAATGAACAACTCGACTGATGGAGTCTTGTACAGAGACACTTGTTATGTGACTGACTGCTGTAAAAAGTTACTGTCTGGTCCATATAAAGAGGGGATAAAAGAATCGCGCTCGGTCCAATCACAACTTGGTTTATACAGTAACCATGGCAACCTGCTCCATCCCATAATGAGCCGTGCAGCGGGACATCAGTGTAAAGTCACATGACTCCCAGCAAACAAAAGAGCGACTCTGCTACAAACAATTAAAACAATGACATATCAAAAGAAACATTATGGCCACATTTAATTAAGACATGGAAAAATAATTAACACACATTCAGAAGATCATGAGAGTCCAGATGAACTGGTGACAGCAGAAAATCTCATTTTGAGTCACGCAACACGACAAAAAGTCGTTATAATCAACAATGTGCTCGCAACATTATATTTTAAGTCAGATTAACTTCACAAGTGACTTCGTAACAAACTCACGTAACAATGTTGCGAATAGATTATGACCTTCATTAGGATGACTTTGTAAATTGTTGTTATAATCAACAAAGTTGACTTCGTTGGTTTGACTTTGTACGTGAAGTTCAACAAAGTCATTACGAACGTGGCGTTGCGCACTTCGCTACTTGACTGTATTATGAATGTAACTTCTTTAGGTTGACTTCGCAAATGACTTTGTAATAATCAACAGTTGACTTTCAAAAAAATCCAATATAAACAAAATGCGACTTTATAAAGGACTTCGTAAAGTCCAATTCGCTACATCGACTTCATTCTAATAAAGTTGTCTAAATAACTAAAATGCATGCTTTAAAAAAAAATTATAACAATAAATTTCAACAAAGTTATTAAAACAAAGTCGTGAACTTCAATAGTCATTTACGAACTTCTTGTTACGTAACCAAGTTGTGCGCTTGCAAACCACTTCACCGCTTGATTTAAACGTAACAATCAACAAAGTTGACTCTCAAAAAAGTCCACAATAAACAAAACAAGGTGACTTCTTAAAGACGCGGAATATTCAAATTCGTTACACCGTCTTTATCGTATTAAAATAAAGCTGTCCATGTCAGAAACGCACAACTTCGTTAAATAACTACAAGTTGTAAAATGACTTTTGATACTGTTTACGTCACTTTTCGATGACAATGATGCTAATACCAAGTTAGCAGCTGTAGTGTAAATAACTTTGGTAACCAGTGTAATCACATGAACGCCGACTTCGTAACCGGCTTTAAGCTAGCAGTGTAGCTTTGCTGATTATCGCCGTTTGTCGCATTGCGTCGTTCGCTCTCGTGTAGACAAGGTTTAGA
>CM060637.1:1035000-1052500 GCA_030578275.1 Meda fulgida
GAGCGTGCGTGTGAGCGTGTGTGTGAGCGTGTGTGAGAGCGTGTTTGTGTGAGCGTGTGTGTGTGTGAGCGTGTGTGAGAGCGTGTGTGTGTGAGCGTGTGTGTGTGTGAGCATGCGTGTGTGTGAGCGTGTGTGTGTGTGCGTGTGAGCGTGTGTGTGAGCGTGTGTGAGAGCGTGTGTGCGTGAGTGTGTGTGCGTGCGTGCGTGTGTGCATGAGTGTGTGTGTGAGCGTGTGTGTGAGCGTGTGTGAGAGCGTGTGTGTGTGTGAGCATGCGTGTGTGTGAGCGCGTGTGTGTGTGAGCATGCGTGTGTGTGAGCGTGTGTGTGTGTGCGTGCGAGCGTGTGTGTGAGCGTGCATGAGCGTGCGTGTGTGTGCGTGAGCGAGCGTGTGTGTGAGCGTGTGTGTGTGCGTGTGTGTGAGCGTGTGTGTGTGTGTGTGTGTGTGTGCGTGTGTGTGTGAGTGTGAGCGTGTGTATGAGCGTGTGTGAGAGCGTGTGTGTGTGAGCGTGTGTGTGTGTGTGCACGAGCATGCGTGTGTGTGAGCGTGTGTGTGTGTGTGCGTGCGTGTGTGTGCGTGAGCGAGCGTGTGAGTGTGAGCGTGTGTGCGTGTGTGTGAGCGTGTGTGTGTGTGCGTGAGTGTGAGCGTGTGTGTGTGTGCGTGTGTGTGTGCGTGCATGTGAGTGTGAGCGTGTGTGAGTGTGCGTGTGTGAGCATGCGTGTGTGTGAGCATGCGTGTGTGTGTGTGTGTGAGTGCGTGCGCGCGTGTGTGTGAGCGTGCGTGTGTGAGCATGCGTTTGTGTGAGCATGCGTGTGTGTGTGTGAGTGCGTGCGCGCGTGTGTGTGAGCGTGTGTGAGTGTGAGCGTGTGTGTGTGAGCGTGCGTGTGTGAGCATGCGTGTGTGTGAGCATGCGTGTGTGTGTGTGAGTGCGTGCGCGCGTGTGTGTGAGTGTGAGCGTGCGTGTGAGCATGCGTGTGTGTGAGCATGTGTGTGTGTGTGTGAGTGCGTGTGTGAGCATGCGTGTGTGTGAGCATGTGTGTGTGTGTGTGAGTGCGTGCGCGCGTGTGTGTGAGCGTGTGTGTGAGTGTGAGCGTGCGTGTGTGAGCACGAGTGTGTGTGAGCATGTGTGTGTGTGTGTGAGTGCGTGCGCGCGTGTGTGTGAGCGTGTGTGAGTGTGAGCGTGCGTGTGTGAGCATGTGTGTGTGTGAGCATGTGTGTGTGTGTGTGAGTGCGTGTGTGAGCATGCGTGTGTGTGAGTGCGTGCGCGCGTGTGTGTGAGCGTGTGTGAGTGTGAGCGTGCGTGTGAGCATGCGTGTGTGTGAGCATGTGTGTGTGTGTGTGAGTGCGTGTGTGAGCATGCGTGTGTGTGAGCATGTGTGTGTGTGTGTGAGTGCGTGCGCGCGTGTGTGTGAGCGTGTGTCAGTGTGAGCGTGCGTGTGTGAGCACGCGTGTGTGTGAGCATGTGTGTGTGTGTGTGAGTGCGTGCGCGCGTGTGTGTGAGCGTGTGTGAGTGTGAGCGTGCGTGTGTGTGTGAGCGTGTGTGTGTGTGTGTGAGTGCGTGCGCGCGCGTGTGTGAGCATGTGTGTGTGTGTGTGAGTGCGTGCGCGCGTGTGTGTGAGCGTGTGTGAGTGTGAGCGTGCGTGTGTGAGCATGTGTGTGTGTGAGCATGTGTGTGTGTGTGTGAGTGCGTGCGCGCGTGTGTGTGAGCGTGTGTGTGTGAGCATGCGTGTGTGAGCATGCGTGTGTGTGAGCATGCGTGTATGTGTGTGCGTGCGTGCGTGTGAGCGTGTGTGAGTGTGCGTGTGTGAGCATGCGTGTGTGTGAGCATGCGTGTGTGTGTGTGTGCGTGAGCGCGTGTGTGTGTACACATGAACATGCCTCCGACTGCACAGCATGCCAGATGCTGATTGGCTGAGAAACCGGGTCAGCTGATCACTGTGAGATCCGGATTGAATGGTTCTGATGGTCTGATGATGTTCACTGTGTCTGATGCGATACATGGTGTCAGATAAACGGATAATAATGCAGAATGCGACACATTGTTGGCGCTGTCTCTTTTGTGTCTGATGATGTCATGTGATCTGATGACACTGAATCTGCTACATTGTGTCTGATGTACTGCATCATATCTAATAATGATCTAATAATGCCGTATCTGATCTGATGATGCTGAATTTGACACTGTGAGTCTGATCTGATGTTGTATGTGATCTATCGTTTCTGATCCGACACATTGTATCTGATGATGTTGTATCTAACGAGGATGAATCTGCTACACTGCGTCTGATGATGTTCCTAGCCTAGAGTTTCTGATCTGACACAATATCTGATGATGCCGTATCTTCAATATTTGTCTGATGTCGTTGATTCTGATCTCGTGTCTGATCTGAATATGAGCTGTGATAATAATAATGAATCTGATCTGATGATGCTGAATCTGCTACTGTAGAGTATCTAGTGATGTTGTTTCTGATCTAACGAGGATGAATATGATACACTGTCTGATTTGATCTGATAATACACTATATGTGATGCATTTGATGTGATGATGCTGCATCTGACACATTATATTTGATCTGATGCTGAATCCATGTTTTATCGCCTGATGGTGAATCTGATGATGCTGCATCTGCTACATTGTGTCTGATGTTGTTGTTCTTGCATCTTCTATATCGTGTTGAATGTTAAATCTGATCTATTGTGTCCGATGTGCAGATGATGTACTTGATTATATCTGAGAAAGATGCTTTATCCAACATATAGTCTGATTATTCTGTCAGTGACACATTGCATCTAGTGGTGTAGCATCTGCTCTACAGTATCGCTCTCTTCTACACTGTATCTGACGCGATGACTGACCATCGCACACATTATGATGATATTGAGTCCGATCTCTCTATAATCCGGAGCGCGCGTCAGTCACGCGACCCGTTACTCGAGCGAGGCCTGTAATGAAACGCTTGATTACCGCAATCACGTTGACGAAAGTGGTTTT
This sequence comes from Meda fulgida, assembly GCA_030578275.1. Lineage (NCBI taxonomy): Eukaryota > Metazoa > Chordata > Actinopteri > Cypriniformes > Leuciscidae > Meda > Meda fulgida. The sequence goes on from CM060637.1 coordinate 1,037,994, forward strand.
CCCGGAGTACTGCAGCCCGACCAGCGTGAGCTCCATCTCCTCCTTCCAGAACAGGGCCTTGAACCAGTCCAGCAGCTTGTTGAAGAGCGCGATCATGGTGCGGGTTCGGCTGGGGTTCGGCTGCGGCTCGGGTCTGCTGCTCACGGATCGTCTTCCTCATTGGGTGGGGTTTCAGATGATCCACGCACAGCTGATCCGAACAATGCGGGACACGGCGCATGCGCACTCACGCTCAACTCGCGCCTGCGCCCCCTGCTGGAGACACGCCGCTGACGTCATCGGTTGTTTTTGATACAGATGTCAGATACATAACACGGATAAAACAAAGCATTCTTATAAACTCGAGACCGCTGAAAAATATAATATAAAATATATTCCATAATTTATATTCAATATATTCCCACATTTGAAGTGGATCAAAAAAGTGAATTAAAGTTGTTCTGACAAGAACGGGTATTGTATTAAATAAATGTATAATTTTGATTAAATGTTTTGATCCACTTCAAATGTTGGCTACTGTGTGTGTGTGTGTGTGTGTAGGCTATATATATATATTATATATATATATATATATATATATATATACACACACACATACACACACGCATATATAAACATAAATCTTATTTATAAAATGGTATTGTTGTCAAATAGACATAATAAAACAGCATAATGTAAAATATTTGACTATAAAATATAGTAATAATAATTGCTTCTACATAATAAATCAAATCATCACATACATTTTGAGTACGTATGAAAAAAAACGTGAATTTGAGCCAAAATATTATCTTTGTCTGTAAGTGCTTTTCACAGTTAAATAAAATCCGCTGTTTTGAGATAATATTTAGTCAGGTTAAGGTTTGGTAAGGTTAGAGTTTATGGAGTTAAACCCCTATTTGATCATTTACAGCGACATGTTCGCTTCTTTGTATCCCCCCAAAATAATATATATATATATATTCGAATGAATAAACTACAAGATATTCCACAGTTCATTTATATAGTTTATCGTATCGATAATTTAATTAAAATCAACGAAAATATCGCGAATGAAAGCGTTGTTATCAAGATAAGCGTGTTGAATCCGCTGTTGTGAACGCGCAAATGCGTACCGCTCGCGGATCAGACTCAGCGCGAGCAGTGTTAGCGTGAACGTGCGAGTGAAATAACTCACGAAAACTGAGGGAAATCATCAACAAATCATCAATAAACCGACAGTAAGGGGATCATTTATCTTTATAGATGAGTGTTTGTGCGGATAATCGAAGATAAAGACTGTAGTTGAGGGAGTTTGTGCGGCTCGCTGCGGAAGACTGTCATGTTTATGGGTGTTTTGATACATAACTTTGATATTATGTTTTACAGGGTTAGTCAATCATGAAGGGAAACGCTTTCTCCCGTGATTTAGGGTAGAAAGACAACATCTGTCAAACACACACACACGCACAGGACTCATCACCTGTCAATCAAACACCTCTTCACCTGATTGTGCTGCTGAAGATGATGATGATGTTGATGATGATGCGGCCCTGACTGACACACACACACACACACACACACACACACACACACACACACACACACACACACACACACACACACACTCACTCGGGATCATGGGCTCGTCTCTCAGTGAACCCTGCATCTATGATAAGCTGTCTGAGAGCATCGAGATCCTCCGGCAGTCCGGCTATCGCTACGGGATGACCGAGAGAGAGATCGAGAAGTTCATCAAGCAGGTTCTGGAGACGAACGAGCCCCGCCGAGACCCGCCGCAGTTCCCGGTGCTGAGGGCCGTCGTTAAGGTACGGGAACACGTGACCAGACGCGCGGAATAACGGGTCGAGATCCGGGCGGATTACATGGGTTTAGTCTTTTGCTGCGTCTCAATCCGTCTACTTATACTGCGCCCTAAAAGTATACTCTTTTTGTTAAGAAAGAGTACACACTGTTGAAAGAGTTTGTGAGCTTTAGGACAAACTACTTCGTCATCTTTCAAGGACGCTTAGTCACGTGCTGTCACCGTAAACTGACCTGTCAATCATCTCGTCACAGTTAAAATCCTCCATTCAATCTAATTTAATTTCCTACAGTTTCGGAGAGAAATGTTGAAACACGAGGATCTGCAGTCGCGAGACTCTCCTCATGCGTTCGCAATTTGAATATAATGATGCGTTTAAAGGTTAATCGTATCTTTACAAAAGTTCACAATGCTGCTGCAGATGAAGTATAATGCGGACAACATTGAATAAATACATTTTCGTCAGGTTAGATATTGATAATTAATCACTCAAACCCCTTTATCTAAACCCCTCTACGTAACCGCTAGACTCACACATCCTCCATATCTGTAGTTTAACACTTACTCGTGTTTGTAGTTCTGATCGAATCCTCTCCAACGCGCGATGGGTTGTGGGTAATGATAGCCGTTAGCGTGTTCATGGATCTGCACCATCCTGATATCTTTGAAATACTGGGACGATGCATGAAATTCAATACACCGCTCACGCAACAGGGGGTAGTAGAGTCTAGAGCCGGGTCACGTGATAATCAGATCAAAATGGCACCTGAAGAGGAGTGCATGTTGCTGATATGCGCAGAGATAGGCGTTAGCAGAGATCAGGATGGGGAGTTTGTGTCTCCATGCGAAGCCTGGACGAGGAGACACATTTCCTGTACTTTAGGATGTCTGCGCCAAAATTTGTGACGAACTGTCGTATATATGCGGATGTATACGAATAAGCTCGCATAACTTTTCCTCTTCGCCCGCCATTGTGTTCAAATCTTCTGTAAACATAATAATATACTTCAATTAATCAAAAACTAGGACGACACATTTGGCTACGCATCGACGCATAATGGTGGCCGAAGCGTAGCGATGCGTTGACTATGTAACGGCCCTAACACTTATGACCGCTTCACCCAACGGTTCTATGTATCACTACACAACACCCCTAGCAACCACTCATAACAACGTAAACATATGCTTGTTCTCGATGATATTGTTCATTGATAAGCTTGTGAGTGAGCGAGTGTTCCTGCATTTACAGTAGATATAGCATTTTCCAAAAATCAGTCTGAATGTCCGCTGCGATATCTTGTCCTTTGAACAGTTAAGGGGTTTTCCCGTGACACGCTAGTCATTTATCAGTTGCGTCTTGCTTCTCCGTGTTCACAAGTTTCAGTCGTTTCAATATAATAGTCTTCTCTACTGTCAGACTCACTCATAAAGTCTTTTCCGACTCTAATGGCGTAATAATCTAACTTCTGCTGCTGTTCACGGTCAGGGACTATTTTCTCCAGCGGAGGGAAGGCTTTCAGTGATTTTACTTCATGGAAGTTGCACTAATACGTATTTTTTTGGCTTTATTATTTGTATTGTGTGGTAACCGTGTGTGTGTGTGCGCGCGCGTGTGTGTGTGTGTGTGCAGTTTGCAGTGGCGGTGGGGGTCCTGCTGGTGGCAGTGCTGGTGTTCTCGTCTCCTCTGGGAGCGCTCAGCACCGCGGGACACAACAGCTCGTCTCCGCTCAGTCACGTGCGTCTGCTGGCGCTGCCCATCGCACAGAAGTACAACCTGCACGGTGAGACCCGCTCACACACACCTTCCCACAGGTGTATCTGAACACGTGTGTGTGTGTGTGTGTGTGTGTGTGCCAAGTCACATTCATTTATACAGCGTTTTAACAATATGGAGTGTTTCACAGCAGCTTTACAGTGATAACAGGAGATTACAGTAACAGATTGATTAGGCTTTACAGCAGATCTAGAATACAGTTATTGTCCAGTTTTGATTGATTTACTTACGTTGCAAATATCATCAGTTATTAACTTAGCGGCCGCTAACACGACACCGCTCTACTGAAAACCCTTACCGCGCTCCGGCCGCTCACTCGCACGACAGTGTTTAGCGGCTCGAGAACAAACACCTTCAAATAGATTCCAAGGTGCAAGCGGTGAAAAATGTAGAAAAACGTTATCATCTCTGCGTAAACTCCAAAAACGTGAATCTGTGAAAGCGCTGATGGCGTGCACATGCGTATTACGTGTTCAGTCCATAGGTATGCGCATTTGAATGTGTGTGTGTGTGTGTGTGTGTAGGGTTTCACCAGCGCTGGGCGTCCAGCGCTCTGCACAAGGCTCCGGTGAACTGCTCCGTCTGCGCAGACGTGACCGACGTGATGAAACTCACCGACGCACTGAGAGCGTCTGCGGGGAAGATCAGACTCACACAACCACTGCTGCTCAAGGTACACACACACACTTACACACACACACACTCACTCTCTCACACATACACACTCACGCAGCCACTGCTGCTCAAGGTACACACACACACTGCTGCTCAAGGTACACACACACACACACACACACACACACACACACTCACTCTCTCACACATACACACTCACTCTCTCACACATACACACACAGCCACTGCTGCTCAAGGTACACACACAGCCACTGCTGCTCAAGGTACACACACACACACACACACAAACACTCTATCTCTCTCTCACACACACACACACACACACACACACTCTCTCTCTCACACAAACACACTGTATCTCTATCTCTCACACACATACATACAGACACACACTCTCTTGTACACTCACTCTCTCTCTATCTCACACACACACACACTCTCTCTCACACAAACACACTGTATCTCTATCTCTCACACACATACATACAGACACACACACTCTTGTACACTCACTCTCTCTCTATCTCACACGCACACACACACACACACACACTCACACTCTATCTCTCTCACACACACACACACACTCTCTCTCACACAAACACACACTCATACAGACACACATATGCACACACAAACACACTCTATCTCTCACACACACACACTCTATCTCTCTCATGTGTGTGTGTTTCAGGGTGGAGCGTCTCTGTCTCGGCGTGTGTCTCAGCTGGATCAGTTCTCCTCGTCTGACTCTCTCTCTCCGTCTCCTGCCAACTTCACTCTGCTCTGGTAATGACGCTTCATTCAGTCTGACACACACACACACAACATTGAATGCTCAACGTTTACAGCAGCTTCCCACAGAACTAAACCAGTGTGCTGTAACTGTGTTAGTGTGTGTGTGTGTCCGTCAGGAGTTTCTCGTCCAGTCCCAGAGAGACTGTTCTCGGCTGGCTGTTCCCTGACGCGGAGCTCTGCCCCCTGCTGGAGAACACGGGCACCACCCTGCAGCGCTGCCAGCTGAGTGACATCACCAGCCCTCGTCACACGGTCCGTCACTCTCACTGCATCAGCGCTAGTGCACGTCACACTCTATATATGCGTCACACTCTCTCTATATGTGTTACACTCTCTATATGCGTTACACTCTCTATATGCGTTACACTCTCTATATGCGTTACACTCTCTATATGCGTTACACTCTCTATATGCGTTACACTCTCTATATGCGTTACGTTACACTCTCTATATGCGTTACACTCTCTATATGCGTTACACTCTCTATATGCGTTACACTCTCTATATATGTGTTACACTCTATATACATATATGTGTTACTCTATATATATGCGTTACACTCTATATGCGTTACACACTCTATATGCGTTACACACTCTATATGCATTACACTCTCTATATGCGTTACACTCTCTATATATGTGTTACACTCTATATATATATATGTGTTACTCTATATATATGCGTTACACTCTCTATATGCGTTACACTCTCTATATGCGTTACACTCTATATGCGTTACGCTCTCTATATATGTGTTACACTCTATATATATATATGTGTCACTCTATATATATATGCGTTACACTCTATATGCGTTACACTCTATATGCGTTACACTCTCTATATGCGTTACACTCTCTATATGCGTCACACTCTATATATGCTGCGTCACACTCTATATATGCTGCGTCACACTCTATATATGCTGCGTCACACTCTATATATGCGTCACACTCTATATATGCGTCACTATATGCGTCACACTCTATATATGCGTCACACTCTCTATATATGCGTCACACTCTCTATATGTGTCACACTCTCTATATATGCGTCACACTCTCTCTATATGCGTCACACTCTCTATATGTGTCACACTCTCTATATGTGTTACTCTCTATATGTGTCACACTCTCTATATGTGTTACACTCTCTATATGTGTTACACTCTCTATATGTGTCACACTCTCTATATGAGTGTATGTGTCACACTCTCTATATGTGTCACACTCTCTATGTGTTACACTCTCTCTATGTGTTACACTCTCTATATGTGTCACACTCTCTATATGTGTCACACTCTCTATATGTGTCACACTCTCTATATGTGTCACACTCTCTATATGTGTCACACTCTATATGTGTCACACTCTCTATGTGTTACACTCTCTATGTGTTACACTCTCTATGTGTTACACTCTCTATATGTGTCACACTCTCTATATGTGTCACACTCTCTATATGTGTCACACTCTCTATATGTGTCACACTCTCTATATCACTCTATATGTGTCACACTCTATATGTGTCACACTCTCTATGTGTCACACTCTCTATATGTGTCACTGTCACACTCTCTATATGTGTCACACTCTATATGTGTCACACTCTCTATATGTGTCACACTCTCTATGTGTTACACTCTCTATATATGCGTCACACTCTCTATATATGCGTCACACTCTCTATATGTGTCACACTCTCTATATGTGTCACACTCTCTATATGTGTCACACTCTCTATATGTGTCACACTCTCTATGTGTTACACTCTCTATATGTGTCACACTCTCTATGTGTCACACTCTCTATGTGTCACACTCTCTATGTGTTACACTCTCTATGTGTTACACTCTCTATATGTGTCACACTCTATATGTGTCACACTCTATATGTGTCACACTCTATATGTGTCACACTCTCTATATGTGTCACACTCTCTATATGTGTTACACTCTCTATGTGTTACACTCTCTATATATGCGTCACACTCTCTATATATGCGTCACACTCTCTATATATGCGTTACACTCTATATATGTGTCACACACTATATATATGCGTCACACTCTCTATATGCGTCATACTCTCTATATTACTCTCTATGTTACACTATATTTGCGTTACACTCTCTCTCTCTATATATATATATATAAAATGCGTTACACTCTATATAAGCGGTACACTCTATATGCGTTACATTCTCTCTCTATATATATAAAATGCGTTACACTCTCTATATAAGCGTTACTCTATATATGGGTTACACTCTATATTTGCGTTACACTATATCTTTATATATACATATATATGCGTTACACACTCTCTCTCTCTATATATATATATAAATGCGTTACACTATCTATCTATATATATGCGTTACACTCTATATATGCGTTACTCTATATAACATATATTTATATAAAAATGCGTTACACTATATATGCATCCGTTACATTCTCTCTCTCTATATATATGCATTACGCTCTATAAGCGTTACACTCTCTCTATATATCTTTGCATTACACTATATGTTATACTCTATATTTGCGTTACATATATATATATATATGCGTTACTCTCTCTATATATGCGTTACGCTCTATAAGCGTTACTCTCTCTCTATATATGCGTTACGCTCTAAGCGTTACACTCTATATATATATATATATATGCGTTACGCTCTATAAGCATTACACTCTCTCTCTATATATGCGTTATGCTCTATAAGCATTACACTCTCTCTATATATGTATATGCGTTACGCTCTATAAGCGTTACACTCTATATATGGGTTACACTCTTTCTATATGCGTTACACTCTATATATGTTACACTATATTTGCGTTACATATACATATATGCGTAACGCTCTATAAGCGTTACACTCTCTCTCTATATATGCGTTATGCTCTATAAGCATTACACTCTCTCTATATATGTATATGCGTTACGCTCTATAAGCGTTACACTCTATATATGGGTTACACTCTTTCTATATGCGTTACACTCTATATATGTTACACTATATTTGCGTTACATATACATATATGCGTAACGCTCTATAAGCGTTACACTCTATATAAGCGTTACACTGTATACGTTTCTCTATATGGGTTACACTCTATGTATGCGTTACACTCTCTCTCTCTCTATATATATATATGCGTGTTGTGTGTTGCAGAGAGTGCAGGTGTTGGGTTGGCTCGTGGTGGCTGACGGTTCTCCGGCTGTTCATCTTCTTCCCGTGCAGCGATGCCAAAACCACTGCCGCTCCTTCAGCCTGTGGCTGGAGCCGGGAGACATGGGTAAGACCATCACATGATGCGATAGGCTCCCGGTCAGGGTGCAGCGTCTCAGTGACGTGTGTGTGTCCGTGTGTCTGCAGTGTTCGCCGACCCGCGCCACTGGCTGATGGAGCTTCTCCCGCACGGCACTCAGGATGTGATGTGTGACGGCCCGGTGCTCTGAGACCGGCTCCTCGTGCCAATACTGTGGACTCGACCCGTCTCACGAGCTTCAGACGTCTGCAGGAAACCCTCACTCACGGCGATCAGCGCTGAGGAGAGCCCCGGCTTCAGACCGTTCAGAGATCAGATGCTAATCCAGACGCCGCGTGACCCTCGGATTGTGTTCAGGAAATGACATCATTATTTCTTCATTCGTTGGTCTTTTCGTTGAGCTCCAGTGATGTTTTCTGACCGCCGTCTGTCTGGATGAAACTCAGGAACGTGTTTTCGGACGCAATTCATGCCGGAGTTTAAAATAAATTAAGTTTTGTTTTGTTCAAAGAAAATCGCGTGTGTTTTAGGACTTTCTGATTATTTATGACATTATTTTCATGACAAATAAGCACTTTTTATGAACTCAAATTACTGAGATGCAAACCTCAATCTTGTTACAGTATGCAAAAATAAATAAAAAATCTCATTACCGTAATGCAAAAATAAATATATGAAGTATTTTTACATCATGGTATTATATATTAGGGCAATGAGAATATTTTTCTGTAATACAGTGATGGAAACGAGGTGAGAATATTTTTTCCATATTATGGTAAATATATTTTTATATGACGGTAATGAGAGTGATTTTTTTTTTGGTGTATTACTGTGATGAGAACCAGTATTTTTTGTTGAGAATATTTTTCCATATGATATACACGTTTTTTGTTTGTTTTTTTGCATGACCATAATGAGGATGAGTATATATTTCTCATTACGGTAGTGAGAAAGAGAATATTGTTTTCTGTATTATGATGATGTGAACTACCTTTTGTTTTGCATTACGGTGATGAGAATATCGGTGTATTGTGGTAATAAAAATGAGAATATATTTCCGTATTGTAAACAATGTGATGAGAAGGAGAATTTTTTTTTTTTGTTACAGTAATGAAAACATATTTTTGCATTACAGTAATGTGAATGTGTGGAAAGTGTTTAATTGTCATGAATTTAACGTCACGATGCAGATTCACCCGTTTGTCTCTCTGAAGCTCTGCAGATCAGCCAATCAAAGCACTTTAAATGTTTGCCATCAGCTGATGATGTCACATCCTGATGAGTGTTGGGTGGAGTCTTGCCACTCCTCTCCACCAATCGGAGACGACCGGGTGTGATGACGTCATCATCAGATTGTGTCGATGGTGTTTTTGTGTCCTCGGGAGATTAATCATTGTAAATAATAAGAATAAGAAGATTATGTGATTTACTAATATGATTCAGAGATCTATGTTGATTGTGATTTTACACAGTAAACAAAAGCTGCTGTTCGTAACCTGCGTGTGCTTTCAGTGTTTGTGTGTGACTGTTGAATTATGGAATTGTTCAGGAATTCACTATTTTAACTTCATAATGTCTAAAGCCAGAGTTGAATATGAAGAAAGTGTTTAAATATAAAAAAACAGCAGATCAATTTTAATTCTATATTATTATTATTAACTATATAGTTCATTTTAATTATGAATATATATACATACTTGGACATTTATATATATTCATGATTAAAATGATATTTGAATCAATATATAAAAATAATCTTATTTTTATTGTTTATATTTTTTATATGTATAATAAATAATACATGTCAATTTACTTTGAAACAACAGTACTAACATTAAAAATTAAATGTATGGATATTGTTGAATAGTTTTTTTTTTTTGCTGCTTAAATTTGCTCAGTGAAAGTTGGCGGCTGACATTTCCGCGTTTGATACAGACTGTTAAAAAAACCCTGATATTACAGTATTACCACATTCTTCCGGTTCCGGTTTGCAGAAACGCAAAGAAGCCGGAAGCCGGAGGAGGATGTGACGTGCTTCTCCCTGAGGGCAGCAGGGGGCGCGCTGTGGCTCAAACATTAATTCGCTTCACAAGAATTATGTGCTAAATACTTCTGACTGAACGTTCACCTTACAAAATACTACAATTTTTATATTATTTGTAGTATAATATCTTTATACTATTTATTATCTTTGGAAAAACTACATATCCGTAAACAGAAATGGGAAAATAGTACATAAACACTACAAAAAACAATACATCATTCTGAGATGTAAGAAACACATCTGCATGGTATTTCAAACTCCTCGCTACACTTAACTTTATTATTTTAATAAATGTATTTTATTTTTACTCTAAACGCTTTGATAGTGCTTTATAGTTTACTTATTATTTTGTGAATTTTTCTTTTAAATTCATTCTATATTTGTCAATTTCTTTTTTATTGAATACGTTTCTTGGAATAAGGTTAGACGTTTAGTTATCGAAATAAAATAATTTATAAACAATATAGTTATTTGTTGATCCATTTTAAACGAGTTTGTGGAAGTGCAGCGCCGCCTTCCGGAGGACTGACGCACTGCGGCCACCGTAGCACTGATCGCGCGGGCCGCGCTGCCGTGTGTCGCGGTGCATGTCGGGCCGCTGGCGGTGGTGAGTATCCCAGCCTGCGCTGCTGCTGGTCCAGAGAGAATGATGGGATAGTGGAGGACACAGCAGCGCAGCACACACACACACACACACACACTCAGACATTATTTACATTGGTCTGGCGCTCTAACCGTCTATATGTGTGTTTACGCGCGTGTATGAGTGACTGTAAATGTGTGTAACACGAGGCCTGCGGCGGTGCGCGTGTCCGTGTTCAAGCGAACTATAAACACACCTACAAAAGTACTGTTATAATACTATGGTATAATGCTGGACGTTTGATATGTGCCACAGTTCTGAATCATCACTATATTCATTTTCAAAGTTATTACCTGGTGTTCCCGGGTTACTCAAACACCATGGTATTATCCATTTTGTGCAGCAGCACAAATATGGTTCTTTCGATATATTTTGGTATAAAAAATACAAAATGTCTGCTTGAGTTATTGTAACAGCAAAAAAAAAAAAAAAAAATAGTCACAGGACGAATTCCAGCGCGCGGGACTCTTGATCACGTGGATTCCGCCCGCGAAAAAAGTCCCCCTGTAGTCAATAATTTTATCCCTTAAAACTCATATTTAATGACCAAAATTACTTATTGAAACGTTTTTTCCTTGGTAAAAAAAAAAACATGCTTTAAAATACCTTGAATGTAACTCGACACCCTTGCCTTGTTTAGTTTACGTGGTTCTATGAATATGCAAATGAGCCCCGCCTCCACTCCCTCACTCTGAGATCCTCTGGTTGACGAGCACACGTTGATCTGATTGGTTACAAGGTCGTTTGTGACGTCAGAAACTTTCTGAGACTGTCTTTGGTTCACTGCAGTTTTAAGCAGAAAATAGACCACATAGACACATAAACAACATTAAACGCTGGATTTTCACCACAGGGGGACTTTAACTGAATAGTGACTAATTTTGCAACAAAACTGAATCAACATTTTACTGACTGATTGAATTATGACGCTATTTGTGTGGAAGCTTGTTACCGCCAGCCACAGAATAAAAAAATAATAATTAATCTCTTGATTCTAACTTTATTCTCTCGCAATTATGAGTTCATATCCTGACATTTTCCTCTCCGAATTTTGATAGAAACTCACAATGGCCAGTTGTGAATTCTGAAATAGTCACAATTACCTTTCTTTTTTTTTTTTTTTTTCTGTGGCGGAAACAAACTCCCATAGTGTTATTGTCTTCCGTCCACAGACGCACAAATGTTACAACTGTCAATCAACTATCCCAATAAACATATGAGTTCCATATAACATGAACTTTACTTTCCTAAGCCTATTGTTTGCATTCATTCGTTGCATTATTCACTTGACCGTTCTGAACTTTTTTACATACAGTGTTTGAAACGAACCCTACTCTCAGAGGATTTACAGGACGTTTGAGTGTGTTAGATGAGTGTTGTTGTTGGTTGACTGATTGTGTGTGTGTGTGTGTGTGTGTGTATCTGTAGGATGATGGAGGGTTTGGGGCTTCAGGCCGTGGCTCTGAGCGACGGATCCACCGCTTACATACAGCAGTCCATCAGCGGTGAGACATATATATATATATATAAGTATAAAAATAAATATATACCGGGAGCGTACAAAGTGCTTGAAGTACTTGATATTTAAGTCCTGGGAAACCCTTGAAAAAAGTCACATTTACGAAGATGTACTTTAAAAGTGCTTGAAATATAATAAACAATAAATAATAACAAAAAACAATAACAAATGCAATCTTTTCAGGCAAAATTAACACTGCAGCCCGTCTGATAAACTCACATCAGACCTTAATAATAATAACAGCCATTATAAACTTTGTATTTAATATATATTATTAGTATTTTGGATATATCTGTAATTTGAGTTTAAAAAATCCTAAAGATATTGTTTGATAAGTGCGATCTCTGATTGTATCCTTGAATATTTTTACAGTATCTGTATGAACCCTGTATATAATTTGCTAAAAGAAAACAAGGCACATGTGACCATTAGATTTGTGACATTATTTTCATTAATTCCTCATGATTGGCTAACATGAACTATGAGCAATACATTTTTTTCACAGAATTTATTTATTTGTTAATGATAGCTATACAATTATTTAGGATACATCAATTATATTATACAAAATTATAATTGTAATCAGTTCTAATATAATTAAAATATGTAATACAATTGTTCAAGTTAGTTCATAGTGCATTCACGAATTTGAACAGATTTGATTTTAAAATTGTATTAGTAAACAATGTTGACTAAATCGTTACCGGGTGTTTTTAATTCTCAATATTGTCTATGCCATCAAATTTTATTACTACAATACAATTGTTTGCTTACTATTTATTAGTATTTTATATTAATGTTTATTATGTTACATTTTAGTAATTTTATGTGATTCAGTCATTTTTATTTAAAATATTTCTATTTAGCTTTAATTTATATTTATTTCAGTTACAATTTTAGCCATTTTAGTACTTCAACTAAAATTACTGGGTGTTTTGTAATTCTCATTGTTTTCTATTCCATCTAATTTTATTACAGCGATAAAAGTACGTTTTATTAAAATCAGCATAAGTTAAAGCCAGTGCAACAGATGATCATAATATACTTTACAATTTTTCACATTGCTTGAAAATCTGCTTAATTGTCATTAAAATAATGTTGAATTGCCAGTTTTTTTAATTAACCTTAAAAAATGCTACAAATATATATATTCTTCTTCAATTATTTTCTTGTTTTCAGAAAAATACAGAAAACTGTTATTAATAAAAACTATTAGTTTATTAATATAATATTATAAGTATTACTTTACACACACACACACACACACATACTCTCTCACACACACTCTCATACACACAGACACTCACACACACTCACTAACACACACTCAATAACACACACTCACACACACACACACACACACATACTCTCTCTGACACACTCACACACACTCTCAAACACATACACACACACATACTCACACACACTCTCACAGACACACACACTCACTAACACACACTCACACCCACACACACACACACATACTCTCTCACACACACTCACTAACACACACTCTCACACACATACACACACTCACACACTCTCACAGACACACACACACTCTGACACACACACACACACACTCTCACACACACACACACACACACTCTCACAGACACACACAGACACACACTCTCAGACACACACACTCTCACACACACACACACACTCTGACACACACACACACACTCACACTCTCACAGACACACACACACACACACACACTCTCAGACACACACACTCTCACACACACACACACTCTGACACACACACACACACACTCACACACACACTCTCACAGACACACACAGACACACACACACACACACTCTCAGACACACACACTCTCACACACACACACACTCTGACACACACACACACACACACTCTGACACACACACACACACACTCACTAACACAGATTATTTTGCTTGTTTTAAGCAAAAACCCACTTCATTTTGACTTGTTATTTTTCTGAAAACAACACAATTTTCACTTGTCTAGTA
>CM060637.1:1057500-1105000 GCA_030578275.1 Meda fulgida
CTGAAGAGCCACTTGCGCACACACACCGGAGAGAAGCCCTACAAGTGCCCCGAGGACATGTGCCACAAGGCCTTCAAGACCTCCGGAGACCTGCAGAAACACGTGCGCACACACACCGGTACGAGCTGCGCACTCGCGCAATCTTTAGTGTCAGGAGTTCTAGGGCTGGTGTCGAGGTCGGTTCTTTTTACGCACTGATTAGATTGCCTTGATATCATTGAGTATCAAAAAATGTCTTGTTTCGGTACAAAATGTCGATACCTGAGGGGTTAATCTTGTCAACGTCAGTGAGCCAATAAGCATAAAGCATGTATGATGCGGCCAAATCAAGTGCGTGTGATTGGCTGTGGCGAGGCGTCAAGGAGGAACACTAGTTTACGCCGGCTTGATGGCGCATGCAGGATTCATATTTATATAGTCCTTTTACGGTTTAATATTCGCACTTTGACAGCATTTCATTTAAGAGAAGAAGAAGCTACCCGTCAAGATAAAATTTTGGTGAAGAAACAGCGATAGAAATATATTTCATAATATATATATATATATATATATATATATATATATATATATATATATATATATTATGTCACTGTACAAGAGTAAATATTATATGTACGGTAAAATAACTACTACTACTTATAGTAGTAAAATAACTTTCTACTACTACAAATAGTAGAAATATGATTACATATTTAACAAAAATTCTTTCATGTTATGATTTTAACAGTAAACCTGTTGTGTAGCACTTGTTTGGCACAAGTTTAATTTTCATTTGAATAAAATTTCAAATTAATGTTTTATGCCTTCATTTGATTACCAGGAAAATTAAAATACACAACACAGAATAAAAAAATAAAAAATGTCATAGGGCCATATTTATTGTATTACAAATTAATAAATTAAGGTGTTTTTATGAATTTAATAAATTAGATATGTTTTTGATTTAACCATTAAAATGGAATATAGACTAAATAAAAAGGAAAGCACTGAACAAGGTAAAAATAAAATGGATTTTGAAATAAAAAAAAACATTAAGTAATGTTAAAAGTAAACTGTTAATAAATTGCTATTAAATTGGAACAAGTTTAATGATTTCAATTAATTAAACCTGCTTTTTTATTGATGATTTTAAATTTAACCATCCAGAAAAAAAAAGAAGAAAAAAAAACGGAATCCAGAAAAGTTCAAATGTGAAAAACGTGATTAACTCACGTTAAACTAGGCATCATATAAAGTGCGCTTATGCTTAAGTTTGGCGTTATTAACCGTTTTGCTGTATTGTTTTTCCCCTCTTCACATTAATGGTACAGCCTCTGCTATAACATTATCGGTTCATAAAATTGGTCTCGGAAAAAAACTATCGTTCAGGAACCGGTATCGAAGTCATGGTATCGGTACCGCAATGTTTTCCCGATACCCAGCACTTTTGAGTGAGTGTATGCCGAAATCCTCACTCTCTCTCTCAGGCGAGAAGCCGTTCAAATGTCCGTTCGAGGGCTGCGGACGGTCCTTCACCACGTCCAACATCCGTAAGGTTCACACGCGCACACACACGGGCGAGAGGCCGTACCTGTGTCCCGAGCCGTCCTGCGGGAGAGCGTTCGCCAGCGCCACCAACTACAAGAACCACATGAGGATTCACACAGGTAACACACACGCACACACACACACACACACACACACACACACACGCACGCACGCACACACGCACACACACACACTGACCTTCACTCCAGTGTTGCTTTTCTCAGTCTTAGTCCTGTGTCAAATGTACTTTTTAATTTTGATCATAATTTTATATTTATAACACGATACACACTTCCTGAATACCATCACGATTGAAAACGTGACACTGATTTCATACGACAAGTAGTAAATTAAGTAACTTTTTAGATGCAAAATATTGTATCGTTTCAGCAGCGAATATAGTTCCGAATGAAGATCAGAGCAACATTCCATGTTTTTTATTCAGAATCGGTTGAGTCACAGATTCAATGACTCATTCATAAATAACTGCCTTATTCTTGAATTGTCAGTCGTGTGAGCGAAACATTTTTCGTCATAGATTTCGTTAACGAAATTAACACTACGCCGCTCGGCGAAACCCAGTCGTTCCAATAGGAATTTGCAATTTCGCGAAAACATTCCCCACGCAGATTTGTTTGTGTCTTGATTTGAAAGTGAGCGGTGCTTCATACATTTGACAAAAGCTAAACAGTATTGTTGTTGCTAACTAAAACTATTAATTAAAATTAAAATTAATTAATTAAATCTTTGGGTAAACAGGGAATCAATATGGTTCTTAGCTTTCTGATTTGATTTGCAATTTCAGAATGATTCGATTTGTATTTTTAAGTGCATTCATATGAATTTTTTTAAACTAACTTTTTTAACGATGTTCAGGTGAGAAGCCGTATCTGTGTACGGTTCCCGGCTGTGGGAAGAGTTTCACGGAATATTCCAGCCTTTATAAGCATCACGTGGTCCACACACACTGCAAGCCGTACACCTGCAGCCACTGCGGGAAGACCTACAGACAGACGTCGACGCTAGCCATGCACAAGCGCACCGCGCACGGAGACTTCGACACCGCCGAGGACGGTGAGAAACACTTTCTGCGTTATCTCACTTCAGATTTCTGCAACACCTTTTTTTTTTTTGGTGAAGAAGTTTGCAAAGAACAGTTTGTGTGTGTAGAGGTTTTCGAGGCGTCCGAGCAGAACGAACGTGATGGCGAGGTTACCATGGAAACGGACGACATCCTCAGCTCACACCTGCAGGTCCTCGGCACGGCCGTCACCATGGTAACTCGGGACGGAACCACCATCGCCGTCCCCGCGCAACAGGGCCACACTGGGCGGCATGTCACCATGGTTACAGACGGCAAAGAGATGCAGCAGGTGGGTATTATGGGATGGATAAGGGTACTGAGTGGTTATCAGAGCTCAAGTCATTCACTCATCTTTGCGTTCTTCCTGCAGGTTGCCATAGTAACGTCAGACGGCATCATGACGGAAGGGAACTCGTCGCCGTACCAGCAGGTGGCGCTGCTCGCAACGGAGAACGGCACACAAATTGCAGTACAGGTCAAAACGAAACATGGATAATTACAATTTACCTTTATATACCTCAAACTAAATGTACATTAGTGGTTTTGAGTAATAAATAAATATCTTACAATTACTGAGGTTTGTTGAACGTGAGATTATCTGACTGTCAACTGTGTGTTACAGTTAGAAGATCAGCAGACATTAGAGGAGGCGATCACCATGGCAACAGCAGCGATTCAGCACAACGGACTGACCTCAGATCTGTGACAGCTGAAAATCACAGACGCATTTTTAATGTTTAGTTCTGTATTTTTACCTGCTTTGAGCCAGTAGAGGTTAAACATGACGAAAATAAAGATGTATATTTGTTAATAAATAAGCTTTATGCTGTAAGTCATTGTGGAATGTAGTTTTTGAACTGTTAAACCGTCGAAACACGACGAAAACTAGTCATTAAACAATGTTATTTTTATTAAAAATAAAATTATGTCCTTATGATAACGGAAGTATTTGATGTTTTTCTCTTGTATACTCGTAAACAGCGCAGGATTGTATCAGCTGTCACAAAAATAATTAAGCGCATTGATTTTGTTCCTCGTATTTTAATTTTGGTGGTTCAATGTGAGGACCATCCCACATATGTATGAAAACACCAACTTTAATAACCTTAGATGCATTTCTAATGGTAAGTTTTCCACTGAGGAAAAGGATCGCTAAAAGACGCGCGGTTTTTTCCCAATAGACGGTTTGAATGATTTTGATTTGAATCGCCCGCGTCTTCTAACAGTATCAGTGAGGCCTGGATTAACGCTAATTAATCACTATTGTAGTTATGTAAACAAACAACAACAAAACTTACCGGAATAATATTTAGTTACTCGCCTAAATCCATATTTATTGGCAGTTAGTACTGTAATGTGACCAGCAGAGGTCAGCAGCGTCACTCTCCACGCGGTCAGTGTGTGTGACGCGCAGTAATAGTTCATTCCTCAGATTATCACTGAACGAAGAGTGTACAGAAACTTCTCAATCTGTTTACTAACAGAACCTTGAAAAAAGAACATAAACACATATTTAACTAATCTTATCCTTACCTTATCTAAATGAGGACATGACTGTTTACAGCCACCGTAGAGACCACGTATTTAATGATTAGAGGATTCCAGTGTAAAAGTAACCAGTGTTGTTAAATCATTTATACACTATTATATTATTTATTAAAATTTTGCATTATTATTTATCCATTTTAGTAATTGGGTTTTGCTTGTCATATATATATATATAATTTTTTATTTTAGTTCAGTTTTAGTTTATTTCCATTTAGTAGGTTTAGTGCTTCAACTTAATCTTAAATTACTTGCCAAGGCAGCATTTCAGTTTTCATCTCATTTGTATATATATTTTTAAAATTGTAGATCATCTTTATTTCATTTAACAAAACTGTTGTTATACTTCTAGTTTTAATTAACAATAGTGGTGAAAACCTTCCCAAAACACCTCCTTTCTCTTTTGAAGATGTTTTTCCATCACATTTCCTGTCAGTATAGACGGTGTGAATTTGTGTTGAAGGTGCTGTATTTCCGTGTTTTACTGCAGTTCACACACACACACACACACACGCACGCACACACGCAGGACTTGTTCTCAGTTCTCCCTTGGCAACAGTCTCTTATTGGCTGACCCGCAGTGACGTCAGCCAGTGACGAGAGGGGGGGGGGAGAAAAAAAGGCTTTGGGGTTTCCTCCTCAAAACTGACTGGAAACACCAGTGTGTGTGTGTGTGTGTGTGTGGAGGAGGAGAAGAGGAGGAAGTTAATCCGAAGACACACCCAGACTACAACACACCCGTTTGCTGGTGTTTTGGTGAAACGCAAGACAAATAAACTCTTTAATTACTGCTAAAGTCTGTTCACTAGAACATTGTGTGTGTGTGTGTGTGTGTGTGTGAGAGAGAGAGAGAGTGTGTGTGTGTGTCTCTGTGAGTTAGTCAGTGAGTGAGTGTGTGTGTCTTTGTGAGTGAGTGAGTGTGTGAGAGTGTCTCTATGTGAGAGAGAGAGAATATGTGTGTGGAGCGCTAAGTAAAGTGCCTTTAAATCTGTGTGGGTGTGTGTGTGTGTGTGTTTAGTCGTTCAGCTCTTTTAGCCCTTTTTAAGTTTGTAAAAACAAGCGTCAGAAACAGGAAATGCTCTGAATTCTGCGCTGATCTCTTCCTGTCCCCAGTGATCACATAAGAAAAGTGCTTTTCTTACTCAGTATTTTTGTCTTGTTTCCAGTCCAAACATCTAAACATTATTACATCGAGAAGCATTTACTACACAAGTAAAAGGGCATTAGATATTATGTCTTGTTTTCTGGGGAAATAAATCCAAATGAAGTGAGTTTTTGCTTAAAACAAGTCAAATGATCTGCCAGAAAAATAATGTTAATTTAAACAGAGACAAGATTATTTTTCAGACCCCATTGGCAGATCATTTGACTTGTTTTAAGCAAAAACTCGCTTCATTTGGATTTATTTCCCCAGAAAACAAGACATAATATCTAATGCCATTTTCCCCATCCAGAAAATGCTTCTTGATTCAATGTTTAGATGTTTGGACTGGAAACAAGACAAATACTGAGTAGGAAAAGCATTATTTGCAGTGTAATCGAGTTCTCAGTTGAGTTTCCTTGACGCTTTAGCTTTACATTTATATAGTATTTATTAATATTTTGAATTATGGTTTCATTTTGTATTTTCATTCTTTAGAAATACTGAGATGTGTGTGTGTGTGTGTGTGTGTGTGTGTGTGTGTGTGTGTGTGTGTGTGTGTCTCATATAGACTCTGTGTGTGAAGGGTTAACGTCGTGAGCTGAGGGACTGTTTGGATTGAGATGGGGGTTTGTTTTGGTTGTGTGTGTGTGTGTGTGTGTGTGTGTGTGTGTGTGTGCGCGAGTGTGTGCGTGCGTGTGTGCGCGTGCGTGAGAGTGTGTGTGTGTGTGTGGATCGACAGCTGCTGGTTTAGTTTCCCGGGAACTTCAGGACAATGAGACACTGTGAGTGAAGCAGCTGCCAAACACGTCAACGCCACTAAATCACTTCAGCCTTCCCAGCATGCTTTGCTTTGTTTCCTCGATCCCTGCTGGAATCAACAAGTCTTTAGTTAAACACAATCTCCAGACGCTCAACTTTATGCAGGAGATAAATCATAAAACTACACTTGAAACACATTTGAGGATTTCAGAAGTTTTGTGGAAGCTGAAAATGTCACATTTGTACTAAAACAAACGTCATTGAACGACTTTTTACAAGAAACACTATATCTTTCTACCTCAAAATCATGTTTAAGTCCATGTTTAAATTTAATCCTGTCATTATTCGTGTTTAAAAGCCAAGCCCGTAATTGATGTTTTCAGTGAATCTCAGTAAGATCTCGATCCTTAGTTTATATCTCTCCTGAAACGGCTGACTAGTTTATTTCTCTCGGGTTTCAGGAGAAAGATCTGAGATCGGCCCTTCCTCCGCCCGTCTGACACTCTTTTGTGATGCTGAACACACACACACGCCCGCGGGACGCTGGTGTGTGTGTGAGAATCCACAGGCTCGATCTCTGCGAGTTTCGGATACAGAAACTGACCAGGGAGTGAGATATGAAGAGATGTGAGATATGAAGAGATATGAAGAGATATGAAGAGATGTGAGATATGAAGAGATGCGAGATATGAAGAGATATGAGATATGAAGAGATATGAAGAGATATAAGATATGAGGAGATATGAAGAGATGTGAAGAGATATGAAGAGATATGAGATATGAAGAGATATGAAGAGATGTGAGATATGAAGAGATATGAAGAGATGCGAGATATGAAGAGATATGAAGAGATGCGAGATATGAAGAGATATGAAGAGATATGAAGAGATGTGAGATATGAAGAGATATGAAGAGATGTGAGATATGAAGAGATATGAGATATGAAGAGATATGAAGAGATGTGAGATATGAAGAGATATGAAGAGATGTGAGATATGAAGAGATATGAAGAGATATGAGATATGAAGAGATATGAAGAGATGTGAGATATGAAGAGATATGAAGAGATGTGAGATATGAAGAGATATGAAGAGATGTGAGATATGAAGAGATATGAAGAGATGCGAGATATGAAGAGATATGAGATATGAAGAGATATGAAGAGATGTGAGATATGAAGAGATATGAGATATGAAGAGATATGAAGAGATGTGAGATATGAAGAGATGTGAGATATGAAGAGATATGAAGAGATGTGAGATATGAAGAGATATGAAGAGATGTGAGATATGAAGAGATATGAAGAGATATGAGATATGAAGAGATATGAAGAGATGTGAGATATGAAGAGATATGAAGAGATATGAGATATGAAGAGATATGAAGAGATGTGAGATATGAAGAGATATGAAGAGATGTGAGATATGAAGAGATATGAAGAGATATGAGATATGAAGAGATATGAAGAGATGTGAGATATGAAGAGATATGAAGAGATGTGAGATATGAAGAGATATGAAGAGATGTGAGATATGAAGAGATATGAAGAGATGAGAGATATGAAGAGATATGAGATATGAATAGATATGAAGAGATGTGAGATATGAAGAGATATGAGATATGAAGAGATATGAAGAGATGTGAGATATGAAGAGATGTGAAGAGATGTGAGATATGAAGAGATGTGAGATGTGAAGAGATGTGAAGAGATATGAAGAGATGTGAGATATGAAGAGATATGAAGAGATGTGAAGAGATGTGAGATATGAAGAGATGCGAGATATGAAGAGATATCAAGAGATATGAAGAGATGTGAAGAGATATCAAGAGATATCAAGAGATATGAAGAGATGTGAAGAGATATTTAGAGATGTGAAGAGATGTGAGATATGAAGAGATGTGAGATATGAAGAGATATGAGATATGAAGAGATGTGAGATATGAAGAGATATGAGATATGAAGAGATGTGAGATATGAAGAGATATGAAGAGATGTGAGATGTGAAGAGATATGAAGAGATGTGAGATATGAAGAGATATGAGATATGAGAGATATGAAGAGATATGAGATATGAAGAGATGTGAAGAGATATGAGATATGAAGAGATGTGAAGAGATATGAAGAGATGTGAAGAGATGTGAGATATGAAGAGATGTGAGATGTGAAGAGATGTGAAGAGATATGAAGAGATGTGAAGAGATGTGAGATATGAAGAGATATGAAGAGATATGAAGAGATGTGAAGAGATATGAAGAGATATGAAGAGATATGAAGAGATATGAAGAGATGTGAGATATGAAGAGATATGAAGAGATGTGAAGAGATATGAGATATGAAGAGATATGAAGAGATATGAAGAGATATGAGATATGAAGAGATGTGAGATATGAAGAGATGTGAAGAGATGTGAGATATGAAGAGATGTGAGATATGAAGAGATATGAAGAGATGTGAAGAGATGTGAGATATGAAGAGATATGAGATATGAAGAGATGTGAAGAGATATGAAGAGATGCGAGATATGAAGAGATATGGAGAGATGTGAGATATGAGATATGAAGAGATATGAGATATGAAGAGATATGAAGAGATGTGAAGAGATATGAAGAGATGTGAAGAGATATGAAGAGATATGAAGAGATATGAAGAGATGTGAGATATGAAGAGATGTGAGATATGAAGAGATATGAAGAGATGTGAGATATGAAGAGATGTGAAGAGATATGAAGAGATATGAAGAGATGTGAGATATGAAGAGATGTGAAGAGATATGAAGAGATATGAAGAGATGTGAGATATGAAGAGATATGAGATATGAAGAGATATGAAGAGATATGAAGAGATATGAAGAGATGTGAAGAGATGTGAAGAAATATGAGATATGAAGAGATATGAAGAGATGTGAAGAGATGTGAGATATGAAGAGATGTGAGATATGAAGAGATATGAAGAGATATGAAGAGATGTGAAGAGATGTGAAGAGATATGAAGAGATATGAAGAGATGTGAAGAGATGTGAAGAGATATGAAGAGATATGAGATATGAAGAGATATGAAGAGATGTGAAGAGATGTGAGATATGAAGAGATGTGAGATATGAAGAGATATGAAGAGATGTGAAGAGATGTGAGATATGAAGAGATGTGAGATATGAAGAGATATGAAGAGATATGAGATATGAAGAGATATGAAGAGATGTGAAGAGATATGAAGAGATATGAAGAGATGTGAGATGTGAAGAGATGTGAAGAGATATGAAGAGATATGAAGAGATATGAAGAGATATGAGATATGAAGAGATATGAAGAGATGTGAAGAGATGTGAGATATGAAGAGATATGAAGAGATATGAGATATGAAGAGATATGAAGAGATGTGAAGAGATGTGAGATATGAAGAGATGTGAGATATGAAGAGATATGAAGAGATGTGAGATATGAAGAGATATGAAGAGATGTGAGATATGAAGAGATATGAGATATGAAGAGATGTGAGATATGAAGAGATGTGAGATATGAAGAGATGTGAAGAGATGTGAGATATGAAGAGATATGAAGAGATGTGAGATATGAAGAGATATGAGATATGAAGAGATGTGAGATATGAAGAGATGTGAGATATGAAGAGATATGAAATATGAAGAGATATGAAGAGATGTGAAGAGATGTGAGATATGAAGAGATGTGAGATATGAAGAGATATGAAGAGATGTGAAGAGATGTGAGATATGAAGAGATGTGAGATATGAAGAGATGTGAGATATGAAGAGATATGAGATATGAAGAGATGTGAGATATGAAGAGATGTGAGATATGAAGAGATGTGAGATATGAAGGGATGCGAGATATGAAGAGATATGAAGAGATGTGAGATATGAAGAGATGCGAGATATGAAGAGATATGAAGAGATATGAAGAGATACTAGATATGAAGAGATATGAAGAGATGTGAGATATGAAGAGATGTGAGATATGAAGAGATATGAGATATGAAGAGATGTGAAGAGATGCGAGATATGAAGAGATATGAGATATGAAGAGATATGAAGAGATTTGAGATATGAAGAGATATGAAGAGATGTGAGATATGAAGAGATATGAGATATGAAGAGATGTGAGATATGAAGAGATATGAGATATGAAGAGATATGAAGAGATGTGAGATATGAAGAGATATGAAGAGATGTGAGATATGAAGAGATATGAGATATGAAGAGATATGAAGAGATGTGAGATATGAGATATTAAGAGATATGAAGAGATGTGAAGAGATGTGAGATGTGAAGAGATGCGGGATATGAAGAGATATGAAGAGATGTGAGATATGAAGAGATGTGAGATGTGAAGAGATATGAAGAGATATGAAGAGATGTGAGATATGAAGAGATGTGAGATATGAAGAGATGTGAGATATGAAGAGATATGAGATATGAAGAGATGTGAGATATGAAGAGATATGAGATATGAAGAGATATGAAGAGATGTGAGATATGAAGACATGTGAGATATGAAGAGATATGAGATATGAAGAGATGTGAGATATGAAGAGATATGAAGAGATGTGAGATATGAAGAGATGTGAGATATGAAGAGATATGAAGAGATGTGAGATATGAAGAGATGTGAGATATGAAGAGATATGAAGAGATGTGAAGAGATATGAAGAGATGTGAGATATGAAGAGATGTGAGATATGAAGAGATATGAAGAGATGTGAGATATGAAGAGATGTGAGATATGAAGAGATATGAAGAGATGTGAGATATGAAGAGATATGAAGAGATGTGAGATATGAAGAGATGTGAGATATGAGATATGATGAGATATGAAGAGATATGAAGAGATGTGAGATATGAAGAGATGTGAGATATGAAGAGATGTGAGATATGAAGAGATGCGAGATATGAAGAGATATGAAGAGATGTGAGATATGAAGAGATGTGAGATATGAAGAGATATGAAGAGATGTGAAGAGATATGAAGAGATGTGAAGAGATATGAAGAGATGTGATATGAAGAGATATGAAGAGATATGAAGAGATGTGAGATATGAAGAGATGTGAGATATGAAGAGATATGAAGAGATACGAAGAGATGTGAGATATGAAGAGATGCGAGATATGAAGAGATATGAAGAGATGTGAGATATGAAGAGATATGAAGAGATGTGAGATATGAAGAGATATGAAGAGATATGAAGAGATGTGAAGAGATGTGAGATATGAAGAGATGTGAGATATGAAGAGATATGAAGAGATGTGAGATATGAAGAGATATGAAGAGATATGAAGAGATGTGAGATATGAAGAGATATGAAGAGATATGAAGAGATGTGAAGAGATATGAGATATGAAGAGATGTGAGATATGAAGAGATATGAAGAGATATGAGGAGATGTGAAGAGATGTGAGATATGAAGAGATGTGAGATATGAAGAGATATGAGATATGAAGAGATGTGAGATATTAAGAGATATGAAGAGATATGAAGAGATATGAGATATGAAGAGATGTGAGATATGAAGAGATGTGAGATGTGAAGAGATATGAAGAGATGTGAGATATGAAGAGATATGAGATATGAAGAGATATGAAGAGATATGAAGAGATATGAAGAGATGTGAGATGTGAAGAGATGTGAGATATGAAGAGATATGAAGAGATGTGAAGAGATATGAAGAGATGTGAGATATGAAGAGATATGAGATATGAAGAGATATGAAGAGATGTGAGATATGAAGAGATATGAGATATGAAGAGATATGAAGAGATGTGAGATATGAAGAGATGTGAAGAGATGTGAGATATGAAGAGATATGAGATATGAAGAGATATGAAGAGATGTGAGATATGAAGAGATATGAAGAGATGTGAGATATGAAGAGATGTGAGATGTGAAGAGATATGAAGAGATATGAAGAGATGTGAAGAGATGTGAGATATGAAGAGATATGAGATATGAAGAGATATGAGATATGAAGAGATGTGAGATGTGAAGAGATATGAAGAGATGTGAGATGTGAAGAGATATGAAGAGATGTGAGATATGAAGAGATGTGAGATGTGAAGAGATATGAGATATGAAGAGATGTGAAGAGATGTGAAGAGATGTGAGATATGAAGAGATATGAGATATGAAGAGATATGAGATATGAAGAGATGTGAGATGTGAAGAGATATGAAGAGATGTGAGATATGAAGAGATATGAAGAGATGTGAGATATGAAGAGATATGAAGAGATGTGAAGAGATGTGAGATGTGAAGAGATATGAAGAGATGTGAGATATGAAGAGATATGAGATATGAAGAGATGTGAGATATGAAGAGATGTGAGATATGAAGAGATGTGAGATATGAAGGGATGCGAGATATGAAGAGATATGAAGAGATGTGAGATATGAAGAGATGCGAGATATGAAGAGATATGAAGAGATATGAAGAGATATGAAGAGATACTAGATATGAAGAGATATGAAGAGATGTGAGATATGAAGAGATGTGAGATATGAAGAGATATGAGATATGAAGAGATGTGAAGAGATGCGAGATATGAAGAGATATGAGATATGAAGAGATATGAAGAGATGTGAGATATGAAGAGATATGAAGAGATGTGAGATATGAAGAGATATGAGATATGAAGAGATGTGAAGAGATGTGAGATATGAAGAGATATGAGATATGAAGAGATATGAAGAGATGTGAGATATGAAGAGATATGAGATATGAAGAGATGTGAAGAGATGTGAGATATGAAGAGATATGAAGAGATGTGAGATATGAAGAGATGTGAGATATGAAGAGATATGAGATATGAAGAGATGTGAGATATGAAGAGATATGAAGAGATGTGAGATATGAAGAGATGTGAGATATGAAGAGATATGAAGAGATGTGAGATATGAAGAGATGCGAGATATGAAGAGATATGAAGAGATGTGAAGAGATATGAAGAGATGTGAGATATGAAGAGATGTGAGATATGAAGAGATATGAAGAGATGTGAGATATGAAGAGATGTGAGATATGAAGAGATATGAAGAGATATGAAGAGATGTGAGATATGAAGAGATATGAAGAGATGTGAGATATGAAGAGATATGAAGAGATGTGAGATATGAAGAGATGTGAGATATGAGATATGATGAGATATGAAGAGATATGAAGAGATGTGAGATATGAAGAGATGTGAGATATGAAGAGATGTGAGATATGAAGAGATGCGAGATATGAAGAGATATGAAGAGATGTGAGATATGAAGAGATGTGAGATATGAAGAGATATGAAGAGATGTGAAGAGATATGAAGAGATGTGAGATATGAAGAGATGTGATATGAAGAGATATGAAGAGATGTGAGATATGAAGAGATGTGAGATATGAAGAGATATGAAGAGATATGAAGAGATGTGAGATATGAAGAGATGCGAGATATGAAGAGATGTGAGATATGAAGAGATATGAAGAGATGTGAGATATTAAGAGATATGAAGAGATATGAAGAGATGTGAAGAGATGTGAGATATGAAGAGATGTGAGATATGAAGAGATATGAAGAGATATGAAGAGATGTGAGATATGAAGAGATATGAAGAGATATGAAGAGATGTGAGATATGAAGAGATATGAAGAGATATGAAGAGATGTGAAGAGATATGAGATATGAAGAGATGTGAGATATGAAGAGATATGAAGAGATATGAGGAGATGTGAAGAGATGTGAGATATGAAGAGATGTGAGATATGAAGAGATATGAGATATGAAGAGATGTGAGATATTAAGAGATATGAAGAGATATGAGATATGAAGAGATGTGAGATATGAAGAGATGTGAAGAGATATGAAGAGATGTGAGATATGAAGAGATATGAGATATGAAGAGATATGAAGAGATATGAAGAGATATGAAGAGATGTGAGATGTGAAGAGATGTGAGATATGAAGAGATATGAAGAGATGTGAAGAGATATGAAGAGATGTGAGATATGAAGAGATATGAGATATGAAGAGATATGAAGAGATGTGAGATATGAAGAGATATGAGATATGAAGAGATATGAAGAGATGTGAGATATGAAGAGATGTGAAGAGATGTGAGATATGAAGAGATATGAGATATGAAGAGATATGAAGAGATGTGAGATATGAAGAGATATGAAGAGATGTGAGATATGAAGAGATGTGAGATGTGAAGAGATATGAAGAGATATGAAGAGATATGAAGAGATGTGAAGAGATATGAAGAGATGTGAGATATGAAGAGATGTGAGATATGAAGAGATATGAAGAGATGTGAGATATGAAGAGATGTGAGATATGAAGAGATATGAAGAGATATGAAGAGATGTGAGATATGAAGAGATATGAAGAGATGTGAGATATGAAGAGATATGAAGAGATGTGAGATATGAAGAGATGTGAGATATGAGATATGATGAGATATGAAGAGATATGAAGAGATGTGAGATATGAAGAGATGTGAGATATGAAGAGATGTGAGATATGAAGAGATGCGAGATATGAAGAGATATGAAGAGATGTGAGATATGAAGAGATGTGAGATATGAAGAGATATGAAGAGATGTGAAGAGATATGAAGAGATGTGAGATATGAAGAGATGTGATATGAAGAGATATGAAGAGATATGAAGAGATGTGAGATATGAAGAGATGTGAGATATGAAGAGATATGAAGAGATATGAAGAGATGTGAGATATGAAGAGATGCGAGATATGAAGAGATGTGAGATATGAAGAGATATGAAGAGATGTGAGATATTAAGAGATATGAAGAGATATGAAGAGATGTGAAGAGATGTGAGATATGAAGAGATGTGAGATATGAAGAGATATGAAGAGATATGAAGAGATGTGAGATATGAAGAGATATGAAGAGATATGAAGAGATGTGAGATATGAAGAGATATGAAGAGATATGAAGAGATGTGAAGAGATATGAGATATGAAGAGATGTGAGATATGAAGAGATATGAAGAGATATGAGGAGATGTGAAGAGATGTGAGATATGAAGAGATGTGAGATATGAAGAGATATGAGATATGAAGAGATGTGAGATATTAAGAGATATGAAGAGATATGAGATATGAAGAGATGTGAGATATGAAGAGATGTGAGATGTGAAGAGATATGAAGAGATGTGAGATATGAAGAGATATGAGATATGAAGAGATATGAAGAGATATGAAGAGATATGAAGAGATGTGAGATGTGAAGAGATGTGAGATATGAAGAGATATGAAGAGATGTGAAGAGATATGAAGAGATGTGAGATATGAAGAGATATGAGATATGAAGAGATATGAAGAGATGTGAGATATGAAGAGATATGAGATATGAAGAGATATGAAGAGATGTGAGATATGAAGAGATGTGAAGAGATGTGAGATATGAAGAGATATGAGATATGAAGAGATATGAAGAGATGTGAGATATGAAGAGATATGAAGAGATGTGAGATATGAAGAGATGTGAGATGTGAAGAGATATGAAGAGATATGAAGAGATGTGAAGAGATGTGAGATATGAAGAGATATGAGATATGAAGAGATATGAGATATGAAGAGATGTGAGATGTGAAGAGATATGAAGAGATGTGAGATGTGAAGAGATATGAAGAGATGTGAGATATGAAGAGATGTGAGATGTGAAGAGATATGAAGAGATGTGAAGAGATGTGAGATATGAAGAGATATGACATATGAAGAGATATGAGATATGAAGAGATGTGAGATGTGAAGAGATATGAAGAGATGTGAGATATGAAGAGATATGAGATATGAAGAGATATGAAGAGATGTGAGATATGAAGAGATATGAAGAGATGTGAAGAGATGTGAGATATGAAGAGATATGAAGAGATGTGAGATATGAAGAGATATGAGATATGAAGAGATGTGAGATATGAAGAGATGTGAGATATGAAGGGATGCGAGATATGAAGAGATATGAAGAGATGTGAGATATGAAGAGATATGAAGAGATACTAGATATGAAGAGATATGAAGAGATGTGAGATATGAAGAGATGTGAGATATGAAGAGATATGAGATATGAAGAGATGTGAAGAGATGCGAGATATGAAGAGATATGAGATATGAAGAGATATGAAGAGATGTGAGATATGAAGAGATATGAAGAGATGTGAGATATGAAGAGATATGAGATATGAAGAGATGTGAAGAGATGTGAGATATGAAGAGATATGAGATATGAAGAGATATGAAGAGATGTGAGATATGAAGAGATATGAGATATGAAGAGATATGAAGAGATGTGAGATATGAAGAGATATGAAGAGATGTGAGATATGAAGAGATATGAGATATGAAGAGATGTGAAGAGATGTGAGATGTGAAGAGATGCGAGATATGAAGAGATGTGAGATATGAAGAGATATGAAGAGATATGAAGAGATGTGAGATATGAAGAGATGTGAAGAGATGTGAGATATGAAGAGATATGAAGAGATGTGAGATATGAAGAGATATGAGATATGAAGAGATGTGAAGAGATGTGAGATATGAAGAGATATGAAGAGATGTGAGATATGAAGAGATGTGAGATGTGAAGAGATATGAGATATGAAGAGATATGAGATATGAAGAGATGTGAAGAGATGTGAGATGTGAAGAGATATGAAGAGATGTGAGATATGAAGAGATGTGAGATGTGAAGAGATATGAGATATGAAGAGATATGAGATATGAAGAGATGTGAGATATGAAGAGATGTGAGATATGAAGAGATGTGAGATGTGAAGAGATATGAAGAGATGTGAGATATGAAGAGATGTGAGATATGAAGAGATGTGAGATGTGAAGAGATATGAGATATGAAGAGATGTGAAGAGATGTGAAGAGATATTAAGAGATATTAAGAGATATGAAGAGATGTGAGATATGAAGAGATGTGAGATATGAAGAGATGTGAAGAGATATGAAGAGATGTGAGATATGAAGAGATGTGAGATATGAAGAGATGTGAAGAGATGTGAGATATGAAGAGATGTGAGATATGAAGAGATGTGAAGAGATGTGAGATATGAAGAGATGTGAGATGTGAAGAGATGTGAAGAGATGTGAGATATGAAGAGATGTGAGATATGAAGAGATGTGAAGAGATGTGAGATATGAAGAGATGTGAGATATGAAGAGATGTGAGATATGAAGAGATGTGAGATATGTGTGTAAGTGTATACGTGTGAGTGTATGTGTGTGTATATGTGTGTGTGAGTGTATATGTGTGTGAGTGTATACGTGTGAGTGTATGTGTGTGTATATGTGTTTGTGAGTGTATATGTGTGTGAGTGTATACGTGTGAGTTTATGTGTGTGTGTGTGTGTATTATACATGTGTGTGTATTATATATGTGTGTGTATTTGTGTATGTGTGAGTGTATATATGTGTGAGTGTATATGTGTGTGTGTGTGTGTATATGTGTATGAATGTATGTGTGTGTGTGTGTGTGTGTGTGTGCGCGCGCATCCAAGCGTCAGGAGCGTCTGTGAACAATAGTGTGGATCTCCATATGTGGGATGCTGGTGTTCAACAGGCCATCTGCCCGTGTGTTTGTGTCTGACACACACACACACACGAAACGACCTCAATTAAACCAGCGATTGTGCTTTTATGACGTCAGGAAAGAAACTCTCCCAAATCCCCAGCTCACCGTAATCACTCACAGACAGAACAAAACAGCCAGAGACGCACAATAGAGCGGCTCAGAAAGTTAGCGTTGCCTAGCCTACTGCCTAAACAGAGCGCTAGCCTTTCAGATCGCGAGTGAGCGGTGTGAGACTCTTCACTCAGGCAGAAACTATAGCGCTGCTCACACAAAACACAATCTACAACAGATTCTACTAAGTGCCACATTGTTAGCTTGTGGCTAAAATTTCATTCGCTTCAATAATTCCACATTAGCATGTTGATTGATTTCAATAATGTTAGTGGACAACTTGCCTACGGATGCCAATAATTTATAATAGTAGTTTGTAGCGAGGATTCCATTCATCCCAAAAACTTGACATGAAAATGTTGTTTACAGAAGATTTGAGTAGAGTTTAGCATATTGCTAAATGTTCAAATCGCCTACTGATTATAGTAGTTTAATAGTAGTTTGTAGCTAAAATCTCCATTTAAATAATTTTTCATTAGCATGTTGGTCAGTTGATTTCAAGTCTGATGTTAGCATGTAGCTAAAATAATGATTCAACTCTTGAGTGAAACCAATAGTTTGATGTTAACATTTTGCTATGCTAATTCTCTAATACAAATACAAATATTGGCTAAAAGTCCATTATAAACAAATTTATCGAAATTTAGCGGTTGGTAACCTTCAGTTAAATGTTGTCTAATCAGGCGGCTCACAGTTAATCTCTTAGCACAGGCTGCTGATAAGACTATCTGACGTCTTTCAGTGTGTAGGAGAAAAAACAAGCCCAGACGCATCCAGAAAACACACACACCTGCCCACCGAACGACACACCTCAGAGAGCTGAAACCTCATTACAACAGCATAATAACATCAGACCACAGAGAAACGCTTCATTCACAAAAGGTTTATTGTAATAAAAACCGACTTTATGCACAAATGTATTTATAAAAGTGTACATTAAAAGCAACTCTGCTTCAAAATAGCTTACAAACTACATTGACTCTGTCTGAAACAGTAAACGCGCTGCTCAGCAGCTTGAGAGACAGAATGCTTGATGTGAGTCTCTGCTGGCGCTTCGGCCTGATACCAACCAACTTACCACATGCAAAGCATTCTGGGTAAATACAATAATTTCCCCAAATCCACACAACTCATTTCAAGCCATCACAAGAGGAAGTTATTGCCTGAATATTGCACAGTAAGACTAAAAGAGCCAGGCAGTGACGTTTATTAAGGGAGCGGTGGCGCTGTGGTTAAGGCAGAGGGGATTATGGGAGTTCGTTTGTGTGGCGCCATGCTCAATAGCAGCTCCTGTTATGAATTATTAAAGTCCACAGCATATTTAGGCCTGAAACGTGCTGTACGCAAGCATGTGAATGCAAATACGTTGTAAAACAATGTCGCATTCTCAGAGTTGCCACAGGTGGCGCTATAACAAACCGAAACGTTGAACGGCAGTCGGTTTTATTGTTGCATTCTCAGTTGCCAGAGGTGGCGCTATAGCAAACTGAAGCATTAAACGCTAGTAGGTTTTATTTTCGTCATTGTTGTTTAAAAACATTGTACGCTTGTTAAACTTAACACATTTGCATACTTGCGTAAAGTATGTTTCAGGCCCTTAATTGCTTTACATTCTCGTGAGGTATCGTGGTTGCACTGAAACTGTGCGTGAGCACCAGTGAAAACACCCCAAAACTTGTTTTGGGATAATCAAAATAAACGAGTCACACAGAACAGTGCTAATAGGTCTCCAGAGTGGGTGGTCCAGCAGCCGCGTAACAACCAGTGCTTTAACGTTAATCTTAAATAAAGGTTTACGAAGTGAAGTCACGGGAACGGCTACAGCTCTTAACGTTGCAGTTGGTCGGTCAGGCGCGAGTACGGGCAGAACCGGTCCGGTGCGTTCAGCCAGACACCATCAGGTAGTTTTTGGGAGGACTCGTGCGGCCGCCCAACATGAAGCGGTTTTTGCAGCTCGTCGTTTGGTCGTACGCGGAGATGCTAGGGGCGGGGCTTAAGACGGGAGGCTCCACCTCGTAGAGAACGCAAATGGACCCGTCCTCGCCGATGCGGTAGGACACTTCGTACGGGTCCACCCAGAGCGTCAGCTCCCGCGGCAAGAGCGAGAAAAGCTGCCCGCTGGTCAGTCCGATACGGTTGGCCGCTCGGCCAATCAGAGGGTCCATTTCGTGATTGATCCGTATGCAACGGTAACCGGAGCCCTTCTGCGGCCTGTCGGGGAACCAATGATGCTGGTAGTGTTCTAAAGAAAAAAAAGGAAATACATATGTTAAAATCCTTTATATTTTATCTCAGGAAGTATAACATCAGTTCCTTTCAGGATTTCGCGATATCATTTTGTTATTTTAGCAATCAGAATGAATGATTTTGTGGTGGTAATTTCCATAAATTTGCGTAAAAAAATTCCATAAAACTAACTAAAAAGGTTAGTCCAGTGGTGTGCTATGAAGCTTTAATAACATGATCACTTAGGGTAGGAAATATGACCAACATCTTACAAGTAAAACACAGCAAGAAGTATAAAGTTCTCAAAATGCGACATTTTGTTTATTTTGCGTTGTATTCGCGAAAAACTGGGGGCACTGGTGATCACTGAAGAATTGTATTAAGGCCCGTTCACATCAACAAAAACTATAAAGATAACAATATTAAAGAACAGCACTACAGCTAAACCGATAACTGAGAAACGATATCTTTGTAATCACTTTCAGAACGATTTTATCCAGCTGATGAACGATAAAAACATAGACAGCAAATCAGAATCCATCCTGCTGCACCGAGCTCGATATTTTAAAGTGACAAATAAACAGAATTGATATAGATAAACGCTAGTTATCTTTATAGTTATCATTCTTGGTGTGAACGGGCCTCTTCCCTGGTACGTAATAAAGAGCTATGATATACTCCTAATACTATGGTACTTTTCTGGACGATAACGGATAATATTAAAGAATACATCACACTACAGAAAACGGAGAAACGATATCTTTGGAAACACTATCGAACGATTTTATCCAGCCAACGTCAGCCAATCAGAATCTTGCTGCAACGAGCTCGAGCATTTAAAGTGACAAATAAACAGAACGATATCGATTAACGCTAGTTATGTTTATAGTTGTCGTTCTTAGTATGAATAAAGAGCTGTGATACTGATATTATTTATGTATAAATACACACCATAGTATTTAAGATACTTTCAATAACTAATATTGAAGATAAGCAGTGTTTTTCCGTACCTGATAGCGCCTGCGCGAGACAGTCTCTAAACACCTGGAGCTGCGCGTCACTCAAGCGTCCGCGGCCGCGCAAAAGCCTACAAACAAACCCCGCGGCGGCCGACACCTCCGGGACCATCTCTGCTCCGGAACCGTGGGTCATTGTGCTCCGTTCAATAGAGTTCAGAATAAAAATACAGTTGCTGAACGTTAAAAGCCACAACAGCCGTCGTCCGCTTAGGTTTGATGCTGGTGATTTAACGCAACAAGTTTAACGACGACGAAACTCTACACATTCCCCTAGAGATGTTCGGTCCAGTCGGTTCCGTTCCTCTGACTGCGTTCTAGTGTGTTGTGAGAGGGGAGATTCCGCTGATATATACACACACATACACAAAGCCATCGACGTCAGTTGTGCTGATCCTGAGTGACACGCCCGGCGTCCAATCAAACGAAGAGGCGGGTTCTCCGAGCATACTCGCTTCACTGATTGGTTGCCAGCGTGGAAAACTCTGCGTTTTGTGGTGACGCTCGGCTTCCGTCCGAGACCAAATATGCACAATGACGTCAAACGCAGGTTTTCATGACGACTTTCGGGGGGAAAAACAAAGACCGCGAGAACGCGCTTTCCGTAAAGTTTAATTATAGAAGCGTGTGGCTTTACGGATCTGGATTTCTTTTTTATCGACACCTCTGCACATTAAAAACCTACACACGACCTAAAAATACCCAAATAAAAAACACAAACCCCGATGCAACCAAACATAGTAACGATCAAAAGTTTTGAAGTCAGTTGTCAATCTTCTAATAACATGCATAAAATCGTTAAGTAAAAACATGTTTAACGGTATGAATGATATTACAGAGTATTTTCAGCGCAAAGGAATATATATATATACACACATACACACATTTTAAATATGATAAATTCAGCTATGAAGCTGTATTTAAGTGTAGCAGCGACATCTGGTGGCCAAGCGTATTACGCCAAACACAGATATTACAACTTAACATTGTTTATTCATCAAACATTTGATTTTTTTTCGTTTAATTTTAGCCACATATATGGCTATAATATCTGTGACTCTGTAAATGTCTGTCTGACTCGCAGAGGATCTCTGCACTTTACATCCCTGTATCTGTTACCATGGCGACCGCTCACATCCTTCGCCCTTTCTTCCTGATAAAACACAAATAAGTCACAATAATCCTCTGCTGCACATTAACATTTCAGCATTTCATTTTTTATATATATATGCTGTCTTGCTATTTTTTTATGCTAGACGTAGTGTGTGTGTGTGTGTGTGTGTATCTATACACACGCACACAGTATATATAAACTAAATATATACTTCTACATGCTATAGGGTCTGAATGCAAATACAGTGCAGATGGCAGGATCTGCTGTTGTGTTCTGTGTGTGTCATGTGGACTGACAGCAGGCTTGTCTATATTTGGCTGTAGTGCGTGTGTGTGTGTGTGTGTGTGTTGCAGAAGTTGATGAGGTTCATGTGAAGGGCTCTCACCATGGCAACACATGTGTCTTCCTGAGCGCTGACTGAGACACAATACATTGTTTATATGAATATGTCATATCGAGTAACACACACAGACACACACACACACACACACACACACACACACACACACACACACACAGCCTGCAGTGCAACTGCTGTCTTCTCTGATCTGAGCTGACACGTCCCTCCAGCAGTGAGTGTGTGTGTGAGTATGTGAATGTGTGTGTGTGTGTGTGAGAGAGAATGTGTGTGTGCGTGTGTGTGTGTGTGTGTGTGTGTGTGTGTGAGAGAGAGAGTGTATGAGATTGTTTCTCATTCTTTTCTTAATCTAGGAGAAAAATCTGAACCAAAATTGATCCTGAGAAATGAAAACACAAGGAAGTCTCTTAAACCTAAACCTAATCCAACGGTTTATTCTGGGATTGCAACTGTGAGCAAGACACGCTACAACATCTCTTCCCAACTGAAATCTCTTTAACATCTCATTGATATTTAAGTTTCTTCTGAAAAAAGACTCTTGTAATCAGAGATCTTAATATGAGCTTTTCTCCTCATTCATTTAATAGCTTTATACTCTTACTGGATGAAAACTACTGACTCATTGAGTTTATTTCTCCTCAGGAATTACAGGAGAAACATCTAAACTATAAAGATAACAACACAAGAGGAACATTTCCTTGGAATCACTTTCAGAACAGCCAATCAGAATCCACCCTGCATTAAAGCCAATTAACATTTTTTTTTTTTTTTAGCTCTTGGTATAAATATGTCAGCCTTAAGGTTATGAATAAGCTAATGTGTCCCAAAACAATGACAAAATTCGCATTTAGGAGATATAAGCACTCAAAGCGTACAGTCTCTCACTTCCGCTAAAATGGGTCAGGGATTTTTATGACATCACCGCTTCTCATCAAATCTTCTGTCCAATCACATGCTCTCTAGAATCTAAAGCTCCGCCCCCTATAAGATAAATACCACCTGACCAAAGCGACTGGCGACATATTGGTTTATTTCGAGTAGGAGAGACTCTCTGAAAGCGTCTGAAAGCGAGTAACTCACGGTTTTGAACAATTCAGGTCGATTTGGTGAACTTTTTTTTTTCTTTCTCAAAAGAACGATTCGTTCATGAACCAGACATCACTAACGTTGACACACGATGTGTTAGATGTGTGTTCGGTCGCTCAAACGCTCAAGTTTTATTCCGGTTTCCAACTGTACGGTTAAGAATGAAATGGCTAGAATTTATTCCCACTACTATTGAATCCATCGCATCATCAGCGCTCGGATCCACTTCCATGGTACCGTCAAGTACAACACTCAGTCTGTGAGGTAAACTAAATGCTATTTGCTATTTGAAAGGGGGAGGAGCCATTCAATATGTCCCACCTTAGCTTCTTGTTTCGGAAATTGTCAACGCATAAAATAAAGCTCTGCGTTCCAAGGCACTTCAGTGGGACTTTAAAGAGCTCGAGCATTTAAGGCAACAGACGACAAAAACTGCAGCGCTTATATTAAACAACAATATTGTCCCTCAGTGTGGATGCTAATATAGTTATCGTTATAGTTATCATGTGCTGGTGTGGACACTAATATAGTTATCGTTATAGTTATCGTCCGCTGGTGTGAACACTAATATAGTTATCGTTATAGTTATCGTCCGCTGGTGTGAATACTAATATAGTTATCGTTATAGTTATCGTCTGCTGGTGTGAACACTAATATAGTTATCGTTATAGTTATCGTCTGCTGGTGTGAACACTAATATAGTTATCGTCCGCTGGTGTGAACACTAATATAGTTACCGTTATAGTTATCGTCCGCTGGTGTGGACACTAATATAGTTACCGTTATAGTTATCGTCCGCTGGTGTGAACACTAATATAGTTATCGTTATAGTTATCGTCCGCTGGTGTGGACACTACTATAGTTACCGTTATAGTTATCGTCCGCTGGTGTGGACACTAATATAGTTATCG
This sequence comes from Meda fulgida, assembly GCA_030578275.1. Taxonomy (NCBI): domain Eukaryota; kingdom Metazoa; phylum Chordata; class Actinopteri; order Cypriniformes; family Leuciscidae; genus Meda; species Meda fulgida. Next base: position 1,081,967 of record CM060637.1, read on the forward strand.
TTATAGTTATCGTCCGCTGGTGTGGACACTACTATAGTTACCGTTATAGTTATCGTCCGCTGGTGTGAACACTAATATAGTCATCGTTATAGTTATCGTCCGCTGGTGTGGACACTAATATAGTTATCGTTTTAGTTATTGTCCGCTGGTGTGAACACTAATATAGTTACCATTATAGTTATTGTCCGCTGGTGTGAACACTAATATAGTCATCGTTATAGTTATCGTCCGCTGGTGTGAACACTAATATAGTTATCGTTATAGTTATCATGTGCTGGTGTGGATGCTAATATAGTTATCGTTATAGTTATCATGTGCTGGTGTGGACACTAATATAGTTATCGTTATAGTTATCGTCCGCTGGTGTGAACACTAATATAGTTATCGTTATAGTCATCGTCCGCTGGTGTGAATACTAATATAGTTATCGCTATAGTTATCGTCTGCTGGTGTGAACACTAATATAGTTATCGTTATAGTTATCGTCTGCTGGTGTGAACACTAATATAGTTATCGTCCGCTGGTGTGAACACTAATATAGTTACCGTTATAGTTATCGTCCGCTGGTGTGGACACTAATATAGTTACCGTTATAGTTATCGTCCGCTGGTGTGGACACTACTATAGTTACCGTTATAGTTATCGTCCGCTGGTGTGGACACTAATATAGTTATCGTTATAGTTATCGTCCGCTGGTGTGGACACTACTATAGTTACCGTTATAGTTATCGTCCGCTGGTGTGAACACTAATATAGTCATCGTTATAGTTATCGTCCGCTGGTGTGGACACTAATATAGTTATCGTTTTAGTTATTGTCCGCTGGTGTGAACACTAATATAGTTACCGTTATAGTTATTGTCCGCTGGTGTGAACACTAATATAGTTATCGTTATAGTAATCGTCCGCTGGTGTGGACACTACTATAGTTACCGTTATAGTTATCGTCCGCTGGTGTGAACACTAATATAGTTATCGTTATAGTTATCGTCCGCTGGTGTGGACACTAATATAGTTATCGTTTTAGTTATTGTCCGCTGGTGTGAACACTAATATAGTTATCGTTATAGTTATCGTCCGCTGGTGTGGACACTAATATAGTTACCGTTATAGTTATCGTCCGCTGGTGTGAACACTAATGTAGTTATCGTTATAGTTATCGTCCGCTGGTGTGGACACTAATATAGTTACCGTTATAGTTATCATCCGCTGGTGTGGACACTAATATAGTTACCGTTATAGTTATCGTCCGCTGGTGTGGACACTAATATAGTTATCGTTATAGTTATCGTCCGCTGGTGTGGACACTACTATAGTTACCGTTATAGTTATCGTCCGCTGGTGTGGACACTAATATAGTTATCGTTATAGTTATCGTCCACTGGTGTGGACACTACTATAGTTATCGTTATAGTTATCGTCCGCTGGTGTGAACACTAATATAGTTATCGTTATAGTTATCGTCCGCTGGTGTGGACACTAATATAGTTATCGTTTTAGTTATTGTCCGCTGGTGTGAACACTAATATAGTTATCGTTATAGTTATCGTCCGCTGGTGTGAACACTAATATAGTTATCGTTACAGTTATCGCCCGCTGGTGTGGACACTAATATAGTTACCGTTATAGTTATCGTCCGCTGGTGTGGACACTACTATAGTTACCGTTATAGTTATCGTCCGCTGGTGTGGACACTAATATAGTTATCGTTATAGTTATCGTCCGCTGGTGTGGACACTACTATAGTTACCGTTATAGTTATCGTCCGCTGGTGTGAACACTAATATAGTTATCGTTATAGTTATCGTCCGCTGGTGTGGACACTAATATAGTTATCGTTTTAGTTATTCCCCGCTGGTGTGAACACTAATATAGTTATCGTTATAGTTATCGTCCGCTGGTGTGGACACTAATATAGTTACCGTTATAGTTATCGTCCGCTGGTGTGAACACTAATATAGTTATCGTTATAGTTATCATCCGCTGGTGTGGACACTAATATAGTTATCGTTATAGTTATCGTCCGCTGGTGTGAACACTAATATAGTTATCGTTATAGTTATCGTCCTCTGGTGTGAACACTAATATAGTTATCGTTATAGTTATCGTCTGCTGGTGTGGACACTAATATAGTTATCGTTATAGTTATCGTCCTCTGGTGTGAACACTAATATAGTTATCGTTATAGTTATCGTTCGCTGGTGTGGATCCTAATATAGTTATCGTTATCGTCAGCTGGTGTGAACACTAATATAGTTATCGTTATAGTTATCGTCTGCTGGTGTGAACACTAATATAGTTATCGTTATAGTTATCGTCTGCTGGTGTGAACACTAATATAGTTATCATTATAGTTATCATCAGCTGGTGTGAACACTAATATAGTTACCGTTATAGTTATCGTCCGCTGGTGTAGACACTAATATAGTTATCGTTATAGTTATCATCAGCTGGTGTAGACACTAATATAGTTATCATTATAGTTATCGTCCGCTGGTGTGAACACGAATATATTTATCGTTATAGTTATCGTCCGCTGGTGTGGACACTACTATAGTTATTGTTCTTGGTGTGAATGTGCTTTAACTAACCCGACCCTGAATACTTGATTAGTGCACCAGTCTGAGTGTTTGTGCTCTTGACTCTTTACGCTCTGATTCTGTCACATACTTTCGCCAGCGAGCATCTCCCTCCCTCCCATAATTCTCCTCAAAGAACCCCGACTTTAAGGACAGCGGGTTTATTTATTCATGCCTCTTCTGGTTTACTGGAGCTTCTGATGCCTCGACACAGATTTGCACTTTCCTCTGGCGTGCGTTCATGTGCAAGAGACTCGTGCGTGTTTCCCTGACGGCTGTCAGATTCGCTCACGTCCCGAATCTCCCACCAGTGAGTTCAGGATCCCAGAGTCCTGCGAAAAACCCAGCGAAATCACTCCAGAGAGGAAATCTGTGCAGTCTCAAACATTTCTCACCTAAATTATCCCAAGAACAAATGATCTCGGGTCTTATTTACAAAACTGAGCGTAGGATCCTTACTAAAATTGTACGTGCGCCTAAAAGCCAAAAATGGCGTAAAAATATTCAGACTTATAAAACCGTGCGTACGCCAGAACCTGCGCAAAATTCCCTTTATAATCCCAGTCGAAAATTGTGTTCACATGCGTCTCCTCCCCGAAATAACCACATCTGAGCTTACAACGCCTCGTTTACTATGCATATCCTCATCTGCATATCATTTGCATATGCATATTCATCCACGTGATTTCAGGTTTAACGGTACGAGACATTAGGAAAATATGAGATACGGATGTGCGTCACATTACATTGATAAAAATCATTTAGTAGCCAATCCTTGCCTTGTTTCTGAATAAATAAATCAAATAGTATAAAATACATTTCAGAAAAGGTTTTTCTCAATCTTTTCCCCTGGCCAAATAGTATTTTTAATTATTTGCGTGAAATTATTTTCTCAGATCGTGAGTTCTGCTGTTATCATGCGCTAAACCATTAAAACACAGCATGCCTCAAAGTGTTCAAAAACATTGCATCCACTACTAATATTTCTATTTATTAGAATATAAAAAATGTATATCGCCAAACTGTTCGTACACGTGGATTAGAGTTACTTCCAGATGCACATTCTCCCGTCAAGTTTGTTTTTATAAATCAGAACTTATGTGTGGGAAGTGGGTTCTTCATGGGTTAGTGACATCACTAACCCTAAAATTTACAAACACGTTTTATATATTATCATGACAGAATATGCTAATCAATGACTTGAAGATAGTTAACTCCACATCAGCAGCGGCTCATCTGCATTTAAAGGCACACACACAAAAACGGCGCGTTTTTGCTCACCCTCAAAAAGTGATCATTTTAACATGCTATATAAAATTATATACAAAATTATTTTGAGCTAAAACTTCACATACACACTCTGGGTACATCAGAGACTTTGTTTTTTACATCTTGTGAAAAGGGCATTATAGGACCCCTTTAATGTTTGTCCTAAAAGTCATTTAAATAAATCAAGAATCAAAATTGATGTTTGCACACAATCTTAACTTTAACACTAGGACTAGTGATAATGAGCGAGTTAATTAATTCTTCTCATTTATTAAATGCATATTTATTTCTTCACAGCACCGGAATCTGATTGAATGCTGGACACGAGCATCTAACGAGGGTCGACCCTCTGCCAGCCAATCAGCTCTCGCGCTCAGCTGACAGGCGCAGCTGCTTGACCAATCACAGCAGAGATGTGCCAGAGGTGGGTGGGGCTTGAGTGCTGGAGTGGCAGTGTTCGGTGTCGAACGCTCAGAGAGAGAGAGAGAGAGAGAGAGGAGAGACAGCGCTCCGTTCATCCGATACTCCTGCACGTCTCTCTCACTGCAGCTCTGTATGCGAGTGTGTGTGTGTGTGAGCGTATATGTGTGTGTGTTCATGTATGCCGGCAGCAGCTGCATCGCTCCTCCATCCTCTTCATCTTCATCTTGCGTTCGGAGTGGATTCACAGCATTGGCGCACGATCCTGCTCATCTGTTGCCTTGGTGATGGGCTGTCGACTGTCAGGGCCGTGGATGGGCGACGGGATGGGGGTGAGTCCAGTGTGTGTGTGTGTGTGTGTGTGTAAATGTTCACAATTGTGTGCTGATGGTCATTAGGAGTGACAATAATGCTGGTTCAAACACACACACACACACACACACACACACACACACACATGTGCTGTCTCTCTGTCATGACTCATGCAGTGATGTGTGTCGGTATGAAGATGCAGCATGATTTTCGTCGTGTGTGTGTGTGTGTGTGTGTGTGTGTGTGTGAGGTACGAATCCGGTCCGCTGTGGTGCTGAGTGAGGAATATGTTCACACAGCTGCGCTTCAGTCAACCTATAGTAGTGATAAACCCAATCAGGTTAAATAGAGCGTACGCTAAAACGGCTGAACGCGCGAGATCCTGACTGAAATTAATTGCGTTTTTCTGTGGATTTGTTTGTCGTTCAGGTTCACGGTCAGGATTTGACGCACCTGCAGAAGCGAGAGGCCTTCCGTATCCTGGCCAGCTACGAGCAGCCAATCACGCTCCAGATCGAGGGGAGGGGGCGGAGCCTGCAGTATAACCGAACGACGGATTGCAGCACGCAAACAGAGCGCCCGTGGGATCCTGTCCGCCCGCACTCGTGTTCCCTGCCTCGTCTGCCTCCCTCGGACAGGTGCGATACACCTGTAGCTCACTGGCGCCACCTGCAGGACAAACACAGACATGTTCACACACAACGCAATCTCGCGCTGAAATTGGCCTATGTACCTTGCTAGTTTATGAGCATTGCGTTTTTTAAGTACAAAATAGTTGACGAGTGTGTCTTGTGTAGTGCTGGGCGGTGTTCCGGTTCATACCGAATACCAGTGTTCATTTTTGTTATGATATTAATTTTTAATATACCGCAATACCTGTGTGTGTCGCTTTAACCGCGATGGGAACGCGGCGCGACACTGTTTGAGAGGGTCTTTTCACTGTTCACTGGTGATGCTCAGGTGTGTGTGTTACTGAGCATGACGTGAAGATGGAGAGGTTCAAATACAATTAATAGCTGTAAAATTATATTGTTTCCCATTCATTGGTTCACAATATCAACACTGCCTTCTGGAAAATCTATTTGTGGTTGGCTTTGACAGCGGTGAATAAACGAGCACTGCGCGTTTCACAGTCCAAACACGGAGCGGGTGTTTTTATATGAATGAATATCATATAAAATATGATATTATTTCCCGATAAACAGTGTTTATGAGCGCTGGTTGGTGTTCAGCCGTTACCGTGGAAACCGCTGTTTCTGCCGCGACTACAGCGCCTCCTGTTGGTGCTCTTTATAAACACTGCAAACCTGTATTAATACTAGAGAGGATTTTTCTACAATAGTCACTCATGACAGTAAAATAGGGCATTATGAGTCAATCTACTGCAGTTTTTCTTCTCTCAATCAGTAGGAATTGTGGTTAACTCCCAGTCATGCTTGAAAAAAAAAAAAAAGTCATATGAAAACCGGTATAATTTTGATTAAATGCCGTGATGTGGATTTTTGGTCATAACGCCCAGCACCAGTCTTGTGTGAACAAATTTCTTTTTATAGTGCTTGCATGCTTATTTGTTTTATTTTTTATTTTTTTTACTTCATTTTTATAGTTTCATCACATATATACAAAAATTATAAATATTAAAACAAACAAACACACAAACCAACCAACCACCACAAAAACACACACAAAAAAAAAAAACACAACAACAACAATGAACAATCTGGATTGCCTTAATATTACAATTTAGTGAATGAGATACATCAACTTCAGACCTCTTCCTGTCGTTGAGATGTAAATACAGTCCATTTTCCCCAATTATTTGCGCATTGATCCTCTTGAACTCTTATTCCATTCCATTACACTTATTTCAGACACTAGTTTCAGCCATTCGTCTCGTGTTGGGGGATCCGGCTTGTACCATCTTTTCGTAATGGCCTTTTTACATGTTGCTAACAAAATTTTAAACAGGTATCGGTCTTCTCTTGACACAATGTTTCCTTTCATATTACCAAAATACAGCACTGAACATGACTTAGGTATATCATAACCCAGGATTCCAACAATAACCAAGTGAACATCCTCCCAAAACTGTAATAACAGGGCAGAGCCAAAAGACATGCGAATGGTTTACATTTACCTGCATGCTTATTTTTAACGTTGGAGCGTCCATTTTTAACTTGAATGCGCACGAATTCTAGTGTTACTTTTAGCTGTACTAAAATAGTTTGATATTGCAAACTAGCATTTCTTATCATTATAATTTGTTATACTGCACTTATTGTTCAAGTTATGTACCTATCCACCTTATTTTGTGGGAGTGTTCTTTAGATTACTAAAGTTTTCCTGTAGTCAATAATTGTATCCCTAAAACTCATCTTTGATATCCAAAATGGCATATTTAAAAGTTTTTTCTTTGAAAAAAATGTGTCATGCCTTAAAATATCTTGAATGTAACTGGAACCCCTTGTATCATTTAGTATGCACGTTCTATGAATATGCAAATGAGCCCCGCCTCCACTCACTCACTCACTCAGAGATCCACTGGTTGACGATCACACGTTGATCTGATTGGTTACAAGGTCGTTTGTGACGTCAGAAACACCAGCGATTTCACACCGTGTTTTTGAGACTGTCTTTGGTTCACTGCAGTTTTAAGCAGAAAATACTCAGCAATGCTGTCGACTTATGAACTCACACGTGTGTCTTAAAGCATATTAAAAACACCACATATAAACAACATTAAGAGATGGATTTTAGCGGAAAATAGCTTACTTTGTGTTGCAACACTGTTTGAACTTAGTGATTTCAATGGGCGTGTTGTGTTGGAAGGACAGGACTTTTTAAAGTACTCTGTCATGTGACCAAAAGTTGCTAATTTTAATCATGCCTGAGAAGCACTGACCAATGAGAAAGTCCATCTATGCCTCTCAAAACACACACGTTCCCATCCGTCACGCTCCGTCAGAGCCTTCTCTAGCATGTAAATGGCCTTAAGGCACAGTCATGCTAGGTTTTGCATCCATGCGCATGTAAACGCGGGAGAATGTGCATGCGAGCATATTTCATCCTTCGCCGCGCGTTCTGAAGTTTCATCATGTGTGGTGAACTCTCACTTCTACACTTCATATAGATAGACACACTTCAATTGATCAAAAGACATTTGATCAATTGAGATCCTTTCCAGTCTAGAAGGATAAACATCAAGCATGCAGTGGCTTCGGACTAAAAACATGATTAGCGAGCAATTAGCTCCTAAAATTAAACCTTTAGGAGCCAAATTAAATTTTAGTTGCCAAATTTGACAATTGAGAAGAAAGACTGAGAAAAACTTTAGCTTAGAAGTCAAAGTCGTGTGTTGTCATTAAGGGACATTTTAGTGTTTTGAGTATTGAAATAAGTTTCAATTTGATGCTGCCACTGAATATGTCCCATATAATTATTTTAAAAAAATTGTAAGAACATTTCTTACTGTTTGAAGAAGTTGTGTTGATTATTGTTCCAAACATGTAATCCACTTTTCAGCCTTCAGCCTCTCAGTGCTGCTAAACCAGAACTAATAATATTTTTGTAAAAAATAAAAAATACTTCACTGTTTTGAATATTTATCTTTAATTACACATTGTTAAATTAACAAACAGTCAGTAAATAGATTCATATAAATCTTACTCATATGAAGTTAGTCCAAGTAACGATTCCCGGTTCTTTTCAAACGAAAAATGCGCGCTTTTCTGTGAGGGAACTCCGTAACGGCTCTGAACGATTCTCTGATTGAGAAAGTGATTCGACTTCCAGGTTGTTTCGTGAATCTTTTTGACTGACTTATTCAAAAGAACTGGTTCACAAGAGTCCTGAATCACGATTCAAAACGAGTTCGGTGTTGTTTCGTGAGTCTTTTTGACCAAAAGAACTGGTTTAAAGGAGTCATTTGCACGCGTTATGTCCCTAACGCAAATGAGAAAAAGTTGCCGGATTTTCAAAATGTAGATTTCCAAATTATTGTTGTAAATATTTATCTAACTCGCAGTTTGGTGGCCTGAGATTGATACCGAACAGGGAGGAAAACTTTTATTTTGTGTTTTTGCATCAATTCAATTATTAATGTTCAGCTTATTAAAAAAATATACTTTTTGCAATGTGGCAGGATATATATATATATATATATATAATTACATTTAGTGGTATTTAATAGGAAAAACATTATTATTACTATAATTATAAACTACCATTACTGTTCATTATAAACTACCCCTTACTGTTAATATTACTAATTATGTAATATTCATAGTCCATATAGCCATCATACTCTTTGTAGGCGTCTTTATGCTGCTGTTGGTCTTTATATCAGAATGAGGTCAGATCTTTATTACACAATAACAGCATCTTGGGGGCGTGTCCTATAGCTGGAGGGAGGGGGCGTGGCTTGTGTTATCAGCCTTTAATATTCATTCAGATGTGTTTAAGTGTAATATATGAGTGTTTTGTTGTTGTCTTCTCAGGATGTACTACAATCACATGACCCTGCCCGTGAACCGCAGAGAGGGAAGCCGGTACGAGTATCTGCCAAACACGCCCAGAGACCTGGAGCACAGGGAACGCCTGGCCTACAACGTGAGTTATTAACATAATCACATTATGTTGATTATCAGCTGTTAATATTCATGAGGAGATGCATATAGTTATTGATTTATTGATTCACATTTTAAAGGTCATGCAAACAATAATTTAGGTTGAATATCAAGTATTGCTTTCCAAATCCATTCCGCAGTAGCTTAATTGAGTTTTTTAAAGCAGTTGTTTCATGCTTCTTGTATGTGAGTGTGTGTGTGTGTGTGAGTGAGATAGTGTGTGTGTCTGTGAGAGTGTATGTGTGTCAGTTAGTGTGTGTGTGTCTGTGAGAGTGTGTATACCTCTGCATGTGAGTGTGTGTTTATGCGTGTGTGTCTGTGAGTGCGTGTATGCATGAGTATGCACATAGGTGTCTATGTGTGAGTGTGTGTGTTTGTGAGTATGTGTGTGAGAGTGAGAGAGTGTGTGCTTGTGCATGTGTGCGTGAGTGTGTCTATCTGTGAGTGAGTATGTGTGAGTGTGTGTGTGTGAGTGAGTGTGTGAGTATGCGTGTGTGTCTGTGAGTATGCGTGAGTGTGTGTAAATGTGTGTGTTTGAGTGTGCGAGTGTATGTGAGTGAGTGTGCGATTGTGTAACTGTGTGTGTGCGAGTGTGTATGTGTGTGTGTTGTGTGTGTGTGCGAGTGTGTATGTAAGTGTGTGCATGTGCTGTTCTCCAAACAAACGCGTTTTTCAAAATGGAGCTGCTCTCTTATGCACTGAAATTATTCATGCATTTAGCTAGGCTTGGGAACACACACACACACACACACACACACACACACACATGATGCGCAGGAGGAAACAACCCTTAATAAAGAAGCTGAAGGAGAGATAGACAGACGTTTACTGTTCAGTGGTGTAAAATAATCACTCCTCCACATCACAGCCTCATTAAGCTAATAATCCCCCGGGAAGCATCGGAAACGCTGGGATGCTCTTCTCACACAGTGACCGTAACAATCCAATATGAACTTATCTCTGGACTGGTTTCGTGCTTTCAGGAGCAGGAGTTCTCCAGTGGCGTTTCTCAGGGACAGAACTGTCTGATCGGCTGCTGCAAAAACAACTTCGAGGAGCCCAGAAGTTTCCAGAGTCAGGTGAGAGTCACATGACCAGGACTGAAGGAATAATTGACGAAAACACTGAATTATTGAGTATCCAATGTGGGGTTGTGAATATAGTCAAAAAATGTGACTGTAAGAATCTAGAACCGCAGCGGCGTGTTGTTGTTGTTGTTCTGGTTCTCGTGTGATTCTCTTCATCCGTCACGGCCCGAGAGGCGAGGAGTCACATGTTATGTAAGTTATGTGTTACCAGGCAACTAGCGATCATAAATATGGTGAAGATTCTGAGCCACTGGAGCGAGTCAATGGAATTCATGTTGAATTTAAAGGAGTAGTTCACTTCAGAATTAGAATTTCCTGATAATTTACTCTCCCGCACGTCATCCAAGATGTTCATGTCTTTCTTTCTTCAGTTGAAAAGAAATGAAGGTTTTTGAGGAAAACACTCCAGGATTTCCTCCATATAGTGACGTCAATGGGGTCCAACGGCTCGAAGGTCCAGATGTGAGTTTCAGTGCAGCTTCAAAGTCTCGACACGATCCAGTCGAGGAATACGAGTCTCATCCAGACAAACCAGCGACATTTATAACTAAATACACATTTATATACTTTAAACCACAAATGCTGGTCTTCCACTAGCTGCGTTATGCCACACGTTGCGTAATCACGTTGAAAGGTCACGGTGATATAGGCGGAAGAACAGACCCAATGTTTACAAAGCCAACGTGCAAAGACTGAGTCAAACTTGGAGTGACTTGTGTTCTGGTTCAGAAATGTAGGGTCTGGTGAAAAACTCCATCTCATTTTCTCCTCCAACTTCAAAATCGCCTGACATCGTTGTTTTACCTTTCAACGTGATGACGTAATGTGTGTCGCATCACAGCTTGTGCAGGACCAGCATTAGTGGTTAAAAGTATATAAATGTGTATTTAGTTGTAAATGTCGCTGGTTTGTGTAGATGAGACTCGTATTCCTCGGCTGGATCGTGTCGAGACTTTGAAGCTGCACTGAAACTCACATCTGGACCTTCGACCCGTTGGACCCCATTGAAGACACTATATGGAGAAAAAAAACGACAGACTCATCTTACAAGGACAAATTCACTGTAACTCATCACCTAAAATTGCTTATTGCTTATTAATATGTGTGTGTGTGTTTGTGCCAGACTGACGAGGATGATTATTAACCGGTTAATGGCCATTTCAAATTAGTGTTTCTGTTCAGAATGATTCAATTAGATTTTCTGTCAATATTTGTAAGTTTTTTTGTTTTCGTTCATTGAACAGATTCAGAGCCCTGATTGCCGATGGTTGATAGCGAAAATAATAGCTTTTATCCACCGATCGCTAAATAAAGCTATTATTTTCACTATCGATACTACTATTACCGATATCGATTATTAGCCGATATATCGGTGCATCTCTAGTAAAATCACTGTAACTCATCACCTCGAGTTGCTTATTGCTCTAATGTCTTAATATGTGTGTTTGTGCCAGACTGATGAGGATGACTACCTGATGGAGAAGCCACTGGGTTACCTGCCTCTTCACCACGAGCTGGACAGTGGCCTCGGCTGGACTGACGGGAGTTTCCACCAGGGGGAGCTGTCGGGGGTGGAGACGGAGGAGGGGGTGGAGGAGTGCCACGCCCGCGGAGGAAGAGGAGGCTCGCCCTCGTCAGAGTCCTTCATCTCCTCAGAACTCAGCGACTCTGGTTTCTACAGCGTCAGCACTGGCGAGTTCCTGCGTTTCCAGCGTCTTCTAGAAAAGCGCATGCGCCATTACAACGCCCGAATGCACCACCAGGGGGAGCCGTGTTCCCGTGAACGACGTGACAGCCAGATTAAACACCCGCTGGAAGCCATCCCGGAAACGTTGACGGTACAACCTCAAAATGTCTGCTCGGGGTCGCGAGGATTGTCGCGGGTGTCGTCGGTGCAGTATCGCAAGGCGGAGCGACCATCTTTGAACAGGCATAGCTCTAGCAGCGGCTCGCTGTTTAATCCCGCGGTGCACTCCACGTGTAGTACGCCGTCCGGCCAGCGGCGGGGGGCGTTGCCACATCCGAGCTCTGTAGGGATGCTAAGGAGGAGCCGGACGCTTCATAACCGCCCTACGCCCATGGAGTACCGCAGACGCGCTAGCCACCCAGCCTCGCCTAATTATAGCAGCACTACGCTGCATCCCTGCAGCCACGGAGCCGACCTTCCCACAAATCTCCCCGAGGAGCCGGACTTGCCACTGGTTATTCAACCGCCGCTCCCTACACGGACTGCACATGCTATGCATGCGATGAGCCAACCATCCCTGATCTCTCCCGTGGAGGAGCTCTGCTACATGCCTCCGAATCTCCATGAATGCAGGATGCTAGCATCCACCGATCCCGTGATGGAGCAGCCGCCTAGCCGGCAACGGTTCCACACGCTAAGCCACACGCCCAGTCAGGATGCTAACGACACCTGGCCGAAACCCGCTAACCGCGCAGGCTCGTGTGGAGGAGGAGGACTCTATAGCACCTTAGAGGGACACGTTCCAACCGCGGCTGCTAGGAAAATGCCGAGTGGGAACTTGCGTGCAATGCGGAATCAGATGCTACGGAACAGAGCGTCCCGACTAGCGGATGAGCGCAGCGGCATGAGCACGGATGAGGAAAGTCATAGCGAGGTACGCATGGGTCGCTACTGGAGCCGGACCGAGCGACGCGAACATATGCTACAGAAACAGCAACAGCTGCAGGCTAGAGGGGGCGTAGCTACGACTGGAATGGTGCACGGGGTCATGGGAGGAGCCAACGTAGATAGTTACAATACAGTTCTCGAGATGAGCCAGAGGAAACTAAGTCGCCTGAGGAACCGGAAGCTACTGGACGACTGGACCACCGTAGAGGAACTACTGACGCACGGATCGCGCCTGAGCGAAGACGCCCGGCAGCTGCCCACGTCGTTGCTAACTGTCACAACTGTATAGCGACACCCGCCGAGTGTGTGTGTTCAGATGTGCGTGTGTGTGTTTGTGTGTGTTGGACCGCCCGCACTACACAAAGCTACCTCCTGAAATTGAGGTTTACTGTAGATACAGATGTTTCCAAAAAACACCGTAGTAAATTGATTTTTAAATGTTATATTTGGAGTATCTCGTTTTGCATTGTGTAGTAAAAAAGATGTTTTGTTTATATGGAGCGAAATCACTGCAGTTTTGATTCGACCGCATGAAGCAATACAACGCCAGACAAAACCGAATTTCATTTTGGTGCCAAGAAAAGTTTACGTTACGGATCAATTTAAGGTGGTGCTAACCGTGAGATTTCATTTAATTTCAGATTATTCGCAACTATAGCCTATAAAAGACATCTGGATTATGTCACTTTTGCACAAAATTGAAAATTCCCTCTCATATCGTCTTCCGCTAGCCGAGTGAATTTGTGGCGTTAGCACAGCCCCACCTTTCAATCGTGAATCTGATTCTCTGGGAATAACATCGGATAATCTAAAGGCAGGTCGTGAGTCAGATGTTTGGGTGTTCAGGGTCATGCTGGAGATCAGGCAGCGGAAAACATGAGTGTGCGTGCGGGTTCTTGCACTATAACTGTAGTTCTGTAGAGTATTTTTAAAAGCTATTTTCTTGTGCTCTTCACAATTGATGTCACTAAAAGGAACAAAGAACTTTTATAAAAGACTCAAAAGAGAATTATAAGTGGTGTCAACAGCTGTACAACAATTTGGCGAGACTAAACTGTTCGCTTGTTCTTGTTCAGTGCAGAATTATATTTTCACCGCACCTTTCCGCAAACCAGGGGGTTTCAGTTTTACAGTGAGCATCATGAAACATGAGCAGAATGAATTTAGCACAAATTGCGGTGAATATACACAAATGCAACAATTGACATGATTTTCTGAACGATTAAAGGTTATTCACACCAAAGACGATAACTAACGAAAAAGAATTTTTATTTAAAATAATATATGCCACAGAGGAACGGAATCACTTGATAAACAAACCACTTTTTCCAGCTAATGAACGATAAAAACATTAACAGCCAATCAGAATCCATCCTGATTTAAAGAGCTCGAACATTTAAAACAGCTGATAAAACTTCAGCACATGCATATAACAAATAGAAAGTTGGTGTGGACAGTAATATCGTTATAGTTATCATTGTTGTTTTTGTTGTGAACACCTTTACACAAATTCGTCCTGCTCCCGTTTCATGAGTGAGACCTAATTATTTTCCAAAGTAGAAGATTAAGTATTTTCAGTCACCTGTCATCGTGGGATGCTTGCTGATCTTTGTTTTGAGCAGAAAATCAGGATCTTTTCCACCTGCACTAATTTTGGTGCACGAGCACTGGAGTGTTTACAAATTTTTCCTCACAACTGTGACTCTCTGAGACGCATCTCGCTCTCCCGCCCTTTCTGAGGTGAAATCACGTGACGTCCTTTTCACCGTGAGTCAAACGCTGTGAATAATGGATTTGAACGGATGAGACGTGAGCTATTAACGGAACTCTGCCTCTCTCTCTCATTGGATTTTGCTCGTTTCCACTTTTAGAAACCATTTCTTGGAATATGATGTACATGTGGTTGTAATAAAGATGAGATTTTAATTAGCTACTTCAAGTGTTTTTTTGGTCCTTATTAAAGGTGTCAACAAAACTAATTCATTCTCTGAACTGTTCCCACACACTTTGACCAACGAATTTCCCATTTGTTCAGGAATTATTTTATAACGACTGCATTCTCATAGAGAAGTTATGCCTTCTGAATGATATATTCTAGTAGGACTATGAAAGTGTATACTGAAGACGAACTTTTTCATATTTTCAGGCAACTTGACCATTAGGATTATCATATTTTTCGCCGTTTTTTGCCCCAAGATTATCTGACAAATATCCTAATTCAAATTTATCCCAATTTCGATACTATTACCAAATGTAATATGATGTTTTTGCATTTCAATGGTAATCTGAACCGTGATCACCAGTCAGGTGACAAAAAGGATGATTCTTCACTGGTGAAGTTGAGTGTTTCTTGTTTCTCCACTGACACAAACTCAGATTTTTAATCTGACCACTTCAAATGTTTAAGAATAAAACACAAAATGGAATCCAACAGTAGAAAAGCACAAAATGGAACCGAATAACAGAAAAATGTCTTTCTAGCTCCCTCTCTTTTCATTCACGCAACACTGCCGCCTCCTGCTGGATGGACGCTGTTAGTGCAGAAAAACAAAATGGAGGCGGTTGATTCACCCCACGATCTGTAGAAAAGCGAACAAGGTTGATTTGTTCTTGATTCCTCTGAAAACATTTGTATTTAATAAACTATTAAAAATGAACATTAAAAAAAAAAAAAAAAAAAATTGAAATTATGATATTAAAAACAATCTGTGGGAGGTGTAACATTTTGCGAATTATGTTTAAAAGTATTTTGCGAGTGTTAATATAAACTAGATTAAACAAAAACACATTTAAGATGATATTTACAAAAATAATGTTATATTTAAAAAAGTGTCAATGTTACAATAAACTAGATTAAACAAAGTGAAAAAAAACCCATTTGAAAATACATGATATTAAAAACAACGTAAAAGTTTGTGAAATATATTTTAAAAGTATTTTACGAGTGTCAAAATAAACTTGATTAAACAATCTGAACAGACTAAAAAGATAAAACTAAAAGGAACAAAACTTCTGAAACTAAATAAAAAATAATGCAAAATTTAGCTACCTGAATTTAAAAGCTATTTTGCAAACGTTAAAATAAACTGGATTTAACAACATGAACACAAATGTCAAAACTAAAAAACAAAAACATTTGCGAAATGCAAACAAGGTTGATTTGTGTTCTTGATTCCTCTGAAAACATTTGTATCAAAAACCCATTATAGACAGAAACACAGTCTCAAAAAACAAACTGGTTTAATATGTATAAAAAAAAAACACGACCAGTCAAAGGATCTCACAGGAAAAAAAAATAAAAAATATCCGACTGAGTATATGACCCAACTAGTGCTTAAACACAGAGACAGATCGAACTACTCTAAATAAAAATACATGCTTCCCTCTTCTTATCACTCTCTAAGCAAGGAAACGAAGCAGACGGGCTTCAAACTGTGGCATTGTTGAGCTGTAACGTCCTTCTGTAATAAAGCAACTCAATTCCAGTCCGTAGAGTTCATATAAAAGAGCCTCATTCATCCACACAGACAGGGGGCGCCATGTCCACTCAGTCCAATCCCTGCACCTCATGCGGCTTGTACACCGACGAAACAAGATTTCCTGAAAGAACAGCATTCGTTTGGTTAAATTTAACATCTAAACATGTCAAATTAACACTTTTATAAATAAAAACGCATCGTTAAAATCCTTCAGGTCAGCGTAAAGGCCCAAAGAGCGAAGGGACAAAGCAATGCAAAACTGCACCAAAACTAAAGCTTATTAGGGAAATTTGCATATATTAAATCGCAAGCGAATCGCTCATGTGCTACAAGATACGAACAATAAAAAATACTAAGTTAAAATAAAGCTGAAATAAAATATAAATATTAGATGAAAAACTTCGCTCGTCTCTTAAAGATTCACTTTCAATTCTGAATCATTCACAGATAAAGATTCACATTCAAAGCAAATTATTGTAGTGATAAAAACAACGTTACAAATAACAGAAAAAATAAAATATTGTTTCATGGGAATGAATCATGGAAATCATTCGGTCTGTTGCTGTGAAAATTCACGCTGAAGAGATTAAACAATATGAACAAACAAAAGCGATATTAATATAAAAATGCGCAATTTCGCAAATTACATTTAAAATGTATATTGCGAATGTCAAAATAAACAGAATTAATAATATGAACAAACAAAAATGGACATTTAAATACACATTTAAAACTATATGATAATATTAAAAAATAATGTGAAATTATAGGATGAAGTTCAAAATTTATTTAGCGAAAAGCATTAAAGCTACACTATTATTATTAAAAATAAGGTAAAATAACATTTGAAAAAACATTTTTTTCAGCTAAAAGTTTCACGTTTAAAACAAGTCTCCGTAAGTTTTGCAAATTACATTTAAAATTTATTTAGCAAATTTAAAAAAAAAAAACTAAATTAATAATATGAACATACAAAAATGGCAAAATCTAAAAACTAAGTTAAAACTGATAATATTAAAAATAATGAAATTAAAATTAAAAATATTATAGGATGAAATTCAAAGTTTGCGAAAATCATTAAAACTACACGTTTATTATTAAAAATAAGGTAAAATCTCGTAAAAACACATTTTTCAGCTAAAAGTTTCACGTTTAAAACAAGTTTCCGTAGTAATATCAATAACAGTCTGGTTTTTGTTTAGCATCTAGTTTGGACGAATTATTAGGCGAGTTTTAGTATATCACAGTGTTGCATCATGGGAATGATTGGGTCTGTCGCAGAGGAAGTAGACCTGACGCATTCGATCGCACACACATGCGTTATTGTGTAAACAGCACAGGGGTCAGAGCAGGAAGGACAGGAAGGCAAGCAGGAAGTAGATGCGGCCAATCACAGCGGAGCTGAAGCCGCGGGTCAAAGGTCGCAGCGGGGTCTTACCTGGCGTCCCCAGCCCCTCTGCTCTGTCCCGGCAGACTTTGGGTCTGAACGGAGAGTCTTTGTCTTTACCTTTAGATCCCTTGGGTCGGCCCGCCGCCTTCTTCTTCGACTTACTGTCGCCCTTCACGCCCAGTAAGGGATGAACCTCTGAGAGAAACACAAAGGTCAGAGGTCAGAGGCGTGGACTGATGGCGAGCAGTAGTGACCAAAATATTATATTGCGGTATTTTTCAAAATTATACTGGTTTCACGGTAGCCTATATGATGGTATTTTTTTTATTTTTTCAAGCATGACAGAGTTAACCACAATTCCTACTGATTAAGAGAGGAAAAACTGCAGTAGATTGACTCATAATGCCCTATTTTACTGTCATGAGTGACTATTGTAGAAAAATCCTCTCTAGTATTAATACAGGTTTGCAGTGTTTGCTGGAGCGCAGAAAAAGCCGTTTCCACGGTAACGGCTGAACACAAAGCAGTTTCCACGGTAACGGCTGTAAACAAAGTGGTTTCCCCGGTAACGGCTGTAAACAAAGTGGTTTCCCCGGTAACGGCTGTACACAAAGAAGCAACGCTCATAAACGCTGCTTTATCAGGAAAGATAAAGAAAGATTAAATGGAAATAACGTCAAAACTTTTCTGAAGACAGTCAGTTCCCTTCAAAGATACTCATATAAAAATATATGATGTTTATTATACGGTGTTTATTCACCGCTGTCAAAGCCAACCACAAATAGATTTTCCAGAAGGCAGTGTTGATATTGTGAACCAATGAATGGGAAACAATATAATTTTACAGCTATTAATTGTATTTGAACCTCTCCATCTTCACGTCATGCTCAGCAACACACACACCTGAGCATCACCAGTGAACAGTGAAAAGACCCTCTCAAACAGTGTCGCGCCGCGTTCCCATCGCGGTTAAAGCGACACACACAGGTATTGCGGTATATTAAAAATTAATATCATAACAAAAATGAACACTGGTATTCGGTATGAACCGGAACACCGCCCAGCACTAGCGCTCACCGTCGCTCGGGACGCCCTGCAGCTCGATGGTGGTGGTGCGGATCTTCTTCTTGGGCGGCGCTCCGTCTGCTGACGGCTGGCGTTGTTTCTTGTCCGCGGGGCCGCTGTGCGCGGAGCCGTCGTCGGGCGTAGCGGTCTGACCCGCGGCTTCAGGAGGAGGGCCGAACGGGTTCTCCTCGGGGTCCTCGACCTCCGGAGCGATGGGCAGATACAGCAGCGCCTTATAGTCTTCCAGCTCCTCGTCACTGCAAACACGAACACCAGTCGCCGTTAACCGCTGCTACTGAGGCTAACCGCTAACTCATGACGCGGACATTACATTTCAGACAGAATGCACTGCGAGAAATAGTTTATTTGTGAATGTTAAAACTTTATCAAACATTATGGACAAATAAAATAAAAAAAATTTGTAACTATGATATTTTAAAAAAAATAACGTTAAGTTTAGCAGATTACATTTCAAATTTATTTTGTGAATGTTAAAACTGAAACATTATGAACGAACAAAAAACATTTGTAACTGATATTAAAAATAACGTTTAAATTTTTTGAACAATTAAACATTATGAACAATCAAAAAACACATTTGTAACTATGATATAAAAAATAACGTGAAGTTTAGCGAAATACACAAAAAAAGTGTTGTGAATAAAGCCAATGAGCACCAAAAACATCAAAACAAAAAGAGACACTTTTAAAACTTTATGGATTATATATATATAAAGTAAAACAAAATCATTGGATGAAGTTTAAAAGTTTGAAAAGTCCAAATAAACTTGATTAAATAATAGGAATAAAAAAAACTAACAAAACATTTGTAACTATGATAATATTACAAATAATTTGAAATTGAGCGAAATTACATTTTAAATATATTTTGAGAATGTCAAAATAAACTATTAAATATGAACAAACGAAAACATTATAACTAAAAACAAATTAACAAAAAAAGTGAAATTATGATATTAAAAATAACGTATGTATTTTTAAAAGTATTTTGCGAATGTTAAAATAAAGTAGATTAAATAAAACACATTTGAGATGATATTTACAAAAATAATTTTATATTGAAAAAATTAGTGAATGTTAAAATAAACTAGAAGTAAAAAAAAAAACAACAACATTTGAATCTATGATCATATTATTTAGCAAATTATATTTTAAAAAGTATTTTTAAGTACAAAACATTAATAAAACACATTACTAACTATAATATTAAAAATAAAGCTAAAGTTATCTAATTGCATTTAAAATGTATATTGTGGATTCCAAAAAGTCAATGAAGGAATATGAACAAACAAACACATCAAAATCTAGAAAACAAACAATAGAACTATAGTGCAAATCTTCCCTGGAGTGTTAAACATCGTTAACTAGTGTCGAGTGTGTTTCCTGTCCTCACAGGAAATGAAACGTCAGAACTCATGTGATGTTTAATAGAGACAGCGCATTTAAGCCACGCCCACCGGCGGGAAAACAATCCACCCGCCTCCATTGACTCTGTATTGTGTGACTTACCAGTGATTAAATGTTAACTGCACACGTGTGTATGTTTAGTGCACACTGAGTGTCAGGATCCCAGTTTACCCATTCGTTCCAGCCGGCATCCACTTTTGTGTCTTTAAACGCTCGTTTTTTGGGGTCGACAGCTTATGAAACGTATTTCAGGGTTGTCTAGCTTGTTTGCTGTACTCCGTCACATAGCAGCTTTTTTGTTATAAGTCATAAATGACGAGGAGGCAGCGTCACACAATACAGAGTCAATGGAGACGGGTCCCACTGGTGGGCGTGGCTTCAGTTTATGATGCGTGCCGCTCTGTCTCTATACACAGCTGTGAGGGGTGGGGTTTAGACTCACTGTGGGCGGAGCTTGATATAGAAGGCAACAGGTGTGTCGCTCACTGACTTACAGATTACTGTAGATTTACTGTGCAGGTCATTAGTGTTTCTGACCTGCTGCAGAAAGCCTGGATGGGGTCGACCGACGTGACGTCCACCTCCTCGTCCTCTGCGGCGTCAGCTCCTGACACACACACACACACACACACACACACACACACACACACACGGTCAGTGTCATCTCTGAATCAACATGCACCAATGCTACATTTTTCTAAATGTCATAATCATTTGTTAACAAACAAGTATTCATTACTTCAATGAGCTCGTTGTTTCTGCCTTCAATTATTACATTGTTTAAATTAATAAATGTTTCGCTACCTGTGATTTTTGTACATTTCTGAAATGCATAACTTCCTCTGATAACTGATCTCTGTAAATTGTAATGCGGACTCATGCATTTTCTGTAAAGCTGCTTTGAAACGATGTGTATTGTGAACAGCGCTACACAAATAAAATACATTTAACTGAATCTTCATCAGTGTGTGTGTGTGTGTGTGTGTGTGTGTTTACCTGTCTGTTCCGGTTCGCTCTTGTCCTCGTCCTCGATGTCAAACTCGGACTCTCTCTCCTCGTACTCCACGTTCTCGTCCAGCTCTTTAAAGTCCGGTGCAAACGCGCTCCAGTTCTCCTGCGCACACACACACACACACACACACACACACACAGAGAGTCAGCTTCCAGTTAGGCTGCGCCCTAACAAGTGTTCGAGTTTAGATCGCTCGTTTACTAGTGGTCAGCTGATACATCACCCAAGCATTTTTCAATTATGGGCAGCAGCCATTAATTTTTTTTCTGTTTTGACTGATACATTTTGGAAGTGGGACTTTTATTTTGACGAATAGGAGCACTTCGTCTTCAGTAATATACTGTCTGTTGAACTATTCTGTCTAAATTAATCCTGTGCATTTGCACATTGGCACTGTCAAAATAAAAGTCTAATAAAAGTTCTGGCGCTATCAAAATAAAAGTCCAATTAAAGTTCTGGCGCTGTCAAAATAAAAGTTTAATAAAAGTTCTGGCGCTGTCAAAATAAAAGTCCAATAAAAGTTCTGGCGCTGTCAAAATAAAAGTCAAATAAAAGTCTGGATGCTGTCAAAATAAAAGTCCAATAAAAATTCAGTTCTGGCACCTGTCAAAATAAAAGTAAAATAAAAGCCTGAACGCTGTCAAAATAAAAGTTCGGGCACTGCCAAATATCGGCCAAACAGAAAACTTACTGGCTGATATATCAGCCTTGGCAATAATTGGTTGACAACTTGTACATTTTTTTATATATATATTTTCCAAATAATTTATTTCTAATTTAGTAAGTCAAATAAATATAAATGTAATAGTAGTAATTGTTAGGCAGGTGTTATTTACTACATTTAAAATGAAATAGCCTGATTCTCACATTAAAAACAAAAACACATTCAAAACTTTATGGTAATATTAAAAAACAATGCAAACTGTTCCTAATTATATACAGTATTTAAAATGTATTTTGCAAACATTAAAATAAACGGGATAAATCAATATGAAAAAATGTCAAAATTAAAGAAAAAAAACATTTCAAACGGTTTGATAATATTAAAAATAGTGTGAAATTTAACTATTATATGTTATTTAGTGAATGTCAAAATAAACTGGATTAATCACTATGAAAAAAGAAAAACGTCAAAAAAAAAAAAAAAACACATTTGAAACTGTATAATAATATAATGCAGAATTTAACCAATCATGTTTAGCCAGAAGTGAAAGCGAAGGCTCTGGGTCAGTGTGACTCCTCACCACTTGGTTCTGAGCCCATATGGACACCACACCGCTGGAGATGGAGGCGATGATGGGCCGCACGGGATGCCACTGTGAACACACACACACACACACACACAGTGTTCAGCATCTCACACCGGGTAGTTTGTAGGAACTCAGTTCTAGGAACTCGTTTTCCTGGTTGCGTTCGAGCGCCAGTAGGAACTCTGAGGGACGTGAGACACGCTTGTTATTCTGACTTTTATTTTGACGGCGCTGAGAACGACTGAGTGCTCACATTCTCCATTTTCATTGGTTTACGATCTAACAGTCCTGTCTAATTCGTTATTAAATAGAACTGTTGTACATATAAAGTAGACAGTAATAAAGTTATTAGCGTATGCGTGTGTTGATGTTCAGTGTTGTTGAGCAGAAATACATGATCATGTTTCTCTTGATCTCCTCAAAGTTGAGTTAGATTTTCTCCTCAGCGTAAAGATTAAGAGCTTCACCTATCTCTGTTTTACA
>CM060637.1:1110000-1115000 GCA_030578275.1 Meda fulgida
ACGCTCACTCACACACGCTCACTCACACACGCTCACTCACACACGCTCACTCACTCGCTCACTCACACGCTCACTCACACGCTCACTCACACGCTCACTCACACGCTCACTCGCTCACACGCTCACTCGCTCACACGCTCACTCGCTCACACGCTCACTCGCTCACACGCTCACACGCTCACTCACTCACACGCTCACTCACACGCTCACTCACTCGCTCACTCACACGCTCACTCACACGCTCACTCACACGCTCACTCACACGCTCACTCACACGCTCACTCACACGCTCACTCACACGCTCACTCACACGCTCACTCACTCACTCGCTCACTCACTCACTCGCTCACTCACTCGCTCGCTCACTCACTCGCTCGCTCACTCACTCGCTCACACACACACACTCACACTCACTCACTCACTCACTCACTCACTCACTCACTCACTCACGCTCACTCACACGCTCACTCACACACGCTCACTCACACACGCTCACTCACACACGCTCACTCACACACGCTCACTCACTCACTCACTCACACGCTCACTCGCTCGCTCACACGCTCACACGCTCACTCACACACGCTCACTCACAAATGCTCACTCACACACGCTCACTCGCTCGCTCACACGCTCACTCACAAATGCTCACTCACACACGCTCACTCACTCACTCACTCACACACTCACTCACACACTCACACACTCACACACTCACTCACTCACTCACTCACACACTCACTCACACACTCACTCTCACACTCACTCACACACTCACTCACACACTCACTCACACACTCACTCACACACTCTCTCACACACACACACACACACACACTCACACACACACTCACACACTCACTCACTCACTCACTCACACACACACTCACTCACACACACACTCACTCACACACTCACTCACACACTCACTCACTCACACACTCACTCACACACTCACTCACACACTCACTCACACACTCACTCACACACTCACTCACACACTCACTCACACACTCACTCACTCACTCACTCACTCACACACACACTCACTCACTCACTCACACACACACTCACTCACACACACACACACTCACACACACACACACTCACACACACACTCACTCACACACACACTCACTCACACACTCACTCACACACTCACTCACACACTCACTCACACACTCACTCACACACTCACTCACTCACTCACACACTCACTCACACACTCACTCACACACTCACACACTCACTCACACACTCACTCACTCACACACTCACTCACACACACACTCACTCACTCACACACTCACTCACACACTCACTCACACACTCACTCACACACTCACTCACACACTCACTCACACACTCACTCACACACTCACTCACACACTCACTCACACACTCACTCACACACTCACTCACACACTCTCTCACACACACACACACACACACACTCACTCACACACTCACTCACACACTCACTCACACACTCACTCACACACTCACTCACACACTCACTCACACACTCACTCACACACTCACTCACACACTCACTCACACACTCACTCACACACTCACTCACACACTCACACACTCACTCACACACTCACACACACTCACTCACACACACTCACACACAGTGACCTCTGACCTTCCCTTTGGCGTTCCCAGTGTAGATGTATTCCCCGCGCCGGTCGAAGGCCGCCACCACGTTCAGATCCGAGTCGTCGTCGACGGGCAGAATCACGTGTTTGGAGTCGGACAGCGTGAGCAGGACCGGCGCAGACTTCATCGGACACACCAGCACTTTATCCCTGACACACACACACACACACGCAAGTCAGACTGTAGAAAAGATGGAGGACGCCCTTCACTCTCTTCCATTGGTGAAAAGCCCAGATGCTGTCAAATAAAAGTGAAATTTCAAATCTGAAAATAAAATTTGAAATTACACTTCAAATACATTTTTATTCTATTTACTTGAAGTGTAATTTGATTGTCTAGTGTCCATTAGTCTACATGGGGAGGCGGGGCTTATGAGCTATACTGGGACCAGCCACCGGGGGGCGATCGAGATGCTTTGGCTTCTCACTTTCAGCACTTGTGCGGCAAACTTGTCTCGGACAGGAAGTGATATCACTCACATGTCTCTGGGGTGGTACTGCAGCTTGAGGATGGGCGACGGGAAGCGGAAGCGCTGATCACAGTCTCCCGTCAGGACGTCCCACTGGGACACGATGTTATCAGTGGAAGCGCTGACCAGCTTATGTCCATCTCTGCTCCAGCTGAAGCACAACACACACTGATCAAGCACTGAGAGTGTGTGTGTGTGTGTGTGTGTGTGTGTGTGAGAGAGAGAGTGAGTGAGTGAGTGAGCAATAGTGAGCAGACGGGGTGTGTGTGAGAGAGAGAGAGAGAGTGTGAGTGAGTGAGCAATAGTGAGCAGACGGGGTGTGTGTGTGTGTGTGTGTGTGTGTGTGTGTGTGTGTGTGTGTACCTGAGTGAGCAGACGGGTCGTGTGTGTACCTGAGTGAGCAGACGGGGTGTGTGTGTGTGTGTGTGTGTGTGTGTGTGTGTGTGTGTGTACCAGAGTGAGCAGACGGGTCGTGTGTGTACCTGAGTGAGCAGACGAGGTGTGTGTGTGTGTGTGTGTGTGTGTGTGTGTACCTGAGTGAGCAGATGGGGTGTGTGTGTACCTGAGTGAGCAGACGGGGTGTGTGTGTACCTGAGTGAGCAGACGGGGTGTGTGTGTACCTGAGTGAGCAGACGAGGTGTGAGTGTGTGTGTACCTGAGTGAGCAGACGGGGTGTGTGTGTGTGTGTGTACCTGAGTGAGCAGACGAGGTGTGAGTGTGTGTACCTGAGTGAGCAGACGGGGTGTGTGTGTACCTGAGTGAGCAGACGAGGTGTGTGTGTACCTGAGTGAGCAGACGGGGTGTGTGTGTACCTGAGTGAGCAGACGAGGTGTGTGTGTGTGTGTGTGTGTGTGTACCTGAGTGAGCAGATGGGGTGTGTGTGTACCTGAGTGAGCAGACGGGGTGTGTGTGTACCTGAGTGAGCAGACGGGGTGTGTGTGTACCTGAGTGAGCAGACGGGGTGTGTGTGTACCTGAGTGAGCAGACGAGGTGTGTGTGTGTGTGTGTGTGTGTGTACCTGAGTGAGCAGACGAGGTGTGAGTGTGTGTACCTGAGTGAGCAGACGGGGTGTGTGTGTACCTGAGTGAGCAGACGGGGTGTGTGTGTACCTGAGTGAGCAGACGGGGTGTGTGTGTACCTGAGTGAGCAGACGAGGTGTGTGTGTGTGTACCTGAGTGAGCAGACGGGGTGTGTGTGTACCTGAGTGAGCAGACGAGGTGTGAGTGTGTGTGTACCTGAGTGAGCAGACGGGGTGTGTGTGTGTGTGTGTGTGTGTGTACCTGAGTGAGCAGATGGGGTGTGTGTGTACCTGAGTGAGCAGACGAGGTGTGAGTGTGTGTGTACCTGAGTGAGCAGACGGGGTGTGTGTGTGTGTGTGTGTGTGTGTGTGTACCTGAGTGAGCAGATGGGGTGTGTGTGTACCTGAGTGAGCAGATGGGGTGTGTGTGTACCTGAGTGAGCAGACGAGGTGTGAGTACCTGAGTGAGCAGACGAGGTGTGAGTGTGTGTGTGTGTGTGTGTGTGTGTGTGTGTGTGTGTGTACCTGAGTGAGCAGACGGGGTGTATGTGTGCGCTGATGATTTTTGCGATTCCTCGCGTCAGAAAGTCCCAGATGACGATGCGTCCGTCGTTGCAGCCGACGGCGAGGAGAGTTCCCCAGCGGTTAAAGGTGCAGGTCAGAGCCATACTGATGCAGTCCAGGGTGCCATCGGCCTCCTGCGCACACACACACACACACACACACATTAGATATACAGCAGTCAGGACAGACTAGAGGACAGAAATGCAGGTGAACGGAGACACTCACTCACTCTCTCACACACACACACACACACACACACACACACACACACACACACACACACTCTATATCTCTCTCTATATATCTCTCTCTCACACACACACACACACACACTATATCTCTCTCTATATCTCTCTCTCACACACACACACACACACACACACACACACACACACACTATATCTCTCTCTATATCTCTCTATATCTCTCTCTCTCACACACACACACACACACACACACACACACACACACACACACACACACACACACACACACACACACACACACACACACACACGTAAGATATATATATTCTTGCTGCTGTACCTCTGGATAATTCTGCCCGAACGACTCTGTAAAAGAGAAAACAACATTATTTTACATCAACATTCCCATTAAATTAATTTACATAATCTGCACAACTATAATAATACACAACTGAATGTTTATCAATCTGACAGTTAATTTACTGAAAGGTGCATATAATAACACACATAAATAACGGAGTCCCGAAAGAACGAATTTCATATATTAATTACAATAATAATCGATAAGTTGCTTATTAGTTTCCACTGAATGTTTATAAACATTAAAAGACGGCTAGCAGGAGTTAGCGCTGAGCTAACAGACGCGGAAACAGCAGATCTCACCGAGCAGCTCCAGATTCATCTCTGCTGCTAAACGAAAACACGCTCGGTGTTTAGCGAGCCGCGAAATTAAAATTTGAACCAAAAATCGGCAGAAACTGAAAATATTACAGCATTCCCGATGAGTGACTGCAGCGCGACTGGCGCGGAGCTGCGAGTGAGGACCCCAAAACAAAGTGCCCCGCGGAACGCCTGAACAAAAACACCAGAAAATCAAGAAATAATTGTTTTGAGTTTAAACCTAAACGCTTAAGAAGAACGCTTTCAAGAAAAATATCTTTCATTAATAATTTATATTAAAAATATTTTGCGTTGGTCTTATTTAATAGATTAATGAGCCACTGTGTCATTAAATCTAAAGTATAATAAAAAAGGAGAATTACAGTTTTGCAGCAGCATAATATTACAGTATAAAGCT
>CM060637.1:1122500-1132500 GCA_030578275.1 Meda fulgida
AATATTCCCGCTCTATAATAACACTAATATTCCTGCTCTATAATAACACTAATATTCCTGCTCTATAATAACTCTAATATTACCGCTCTATAATAACTCTAATATTCCTGCTCTATAATAACTCTAATATTCCCGCTCTATAATAACTCTAATATTCCCGCTCTATAATAACGCTAATATTCCTGCTCTATAATAACGCTTATATTCCCGCTCTATAACAACTCTAATATTCCAGCTCTATAATACCTCTAATATTCCCGCTCTATAATAACTCTAATATTCCCGCGCTCTATAATAACTCTAATATTCCTGCTCTATAATAAGTCTAAAATTCCCGCTCTATAATAACTCTAATATTCCCGCTCTATAATAACTCTAATATTCCCGCTAATATTCCCGCTCTATAATAACTCTAATATTCCCGCTCTATAATAACTCTCTATAATAACTCTAATATTCCTGCTCTATAATAACACTAATATTCCCGCTCTATAATAACTCTAATATTCCCGCTCTATAATAACTGTAATATTCCCGCTCTATAATAACTGTAATATTCCCGCTCCGCTCTATAATAACTCTAATATTCCCGCTCTATAATAACACTAATATTCCCGCTCCGCTCTATAATAACTCTAATATTCCCACTCTATAATAACTCTAATATTCCTGCTCTATAATTACTCTAATATTCCCGTTCTATAATAACACTAATATTCCCACTCTATAATAACTCTAATATTCCCGCTCTATAATAACGCTAATATTCCCGCTCTATAATAACACTAATATTACCGCTCTATAATAACTCTAATATTCCCGCTCTATAATAACACTAATATTCCTGCTCTATAATAACGCTAATATTCCCGCTCTATAATAACGCTAATATTCCCGCTCTATAATAACGCTAATATTCCCACTCTATAATAACTCTAATATTCCCGCTCTATAATAACGCTAATATTCCCACTCTATAATAACTCTAATATTCCCGCTCTATAATAACGCTAATATTCCTGCTCTATAATAACTCTAATATTCCCGCTCTATAATAACACTAATATTCCTGCTCTATAATAACTCTAATATTCCCGCTCTATAATAACACTAATATTCCCGCTCTATAATAACTCTAATATTCCCGCTCTATAATAACGCTAATATTCCTGCTCTATAATAACCCTAATATTCCCGCTCTATGAATAACACTAATATTACCGCTCTATAATAACTCTAATATTCCCGCTCTATAATAACGCTAATATTCCCGCTCTATAATAACGCTAATATTCCTGCTCTATAATAACTCTAATATTCCTGCTCTATAATAACTCTAATATTCCCGCTCTATAATAACGCTAATATTCCCGCTCTATAATAACGCTAATATTCCTGCTCTATAATAACTCTAATATTCCCGCTCTATAATAACACTAATATTCCCGCTCTATAACACATATTCCCGCTCTATAATAACTCTAATATTCCCGCTCTATAATAACACTAATATTCCCGCTCTATAACACATATTCCCGCTCTATAATAACTCTAATATTCCCGTTCTATAATAACTCTCTAATATTCCCGCACTATAATAACTCTAATATTCCGTCTCTATAATAACTGTAATATTCTTTAATAATGCTTGAAGTTTATATTAGTTCAGCTTGGTGTTCTTCTATGGTGTTTTTAAACTTTATAATAATGTAAGACTTTTTACTGTTAACATCAGACATTTGTTATTATCAGGGACACACAAATATTCCCCCATTGCATTATTATACATGGTATTCAACATTATATATAGTAGTTAAATGTAGTACCGACACTAAAACACAGAAATGTTATTTTGGGTGAACTATACACGATACATATTGATGCATTTTTGTATTGCGCTATATTGTGCTAATCACTGAATCTGACTGACGCTGTTGTCTGATTGGCTGTCAGGATCATCGAGCTAAACGGCGGTCAGCCTCCGCTAACGTTCAAGCGCTTCCAGATGCTAGTGAGCGGCATCAAGCCGCAAGAACCCCCGCTGGACCCGCCCACGCTGGGGCTGATGGGAAACTGTGTGACGCCCG
The DNA here is from genome assembly GCA_030578275.1 of Meda fulgida. Classification (NCBI taxonomy): domain Eukaryota; kingdom Metazoa; phylum Chordata; class Actinopteri; order Cypriniformes; family Leuciscidae; genus Meda; species Meda fulgida. The sequence goes on from CM060637.1 coordinate 1,124,588, forward strand.
TCAGCGACGACCACGCGGAGAAATACGGCGTCCCCCTGCTGGAGGAGCTGGGTAATACACACACACACACACTCACTCACTCACTCAATCTCACACTCACTCAATCTCACACACACACACACTCACTCACTCAATCTCACACTCACTCAATTCACACTCACTCAATCTCACACACACACACACACACTCACTCTCACACTCACTCACTCACTCACTCACTCAAACTCTCTCACACTCACTCAATCTCACACACACACACACACTCACTCACTCACTCACAAATTCTCTCACACTCACTCAATCTCACACACACACACACTCACTCACTCAATCTCACACTCACTCAATCTCACACACACACACTCACTCACTCAATCTCACACTCACTCAATCTCACACACACACACACTCACTCACTCACTCACTCACTCACTCACTCAAACTCTCTCACACTCACTCAATCTCACACACACACACACTCACTCACTCACTCACAAATTCTCTCACACTCACTCAATCTCACACACACACACACTCACTCACTCAATCTCACACTCACTCAATCTCACAAACACACACTCACTCACTCAATCTCACACTCACTCACTCACTCACTCACTCAAACTCTCTCACACTCACTCAATCTCACACACACACACACTCACTCTCACACTCACACACTCACTCAATCTCACACACACACTCACTCACTCAATCTCACACTCACTCAATCTCACTCACTCAATCTCACACTCACTCACTCACTCAAACTCTCTCACACTCACTCAATCTCACTCACACTCACTCACTCACTCAGTCTCACACTCACTCACTCAATCTCACACACACATACACACACTCACTCACTCAATCTCACACTCACTCTCACACACACACACACACACAAACACACACACACTCACTCACACTCACTCACTCTCGCACTCACTCACTCTCACACTCACTCTCTCTCTCTCACACACACACACACACACACACTCACTCACTCACTCACTCACACTCACTCACTCTCACACACACACACCCACACACACACTCACTCACTCACTCTCACACACACACACACACACTCTCACACTCACTCACTCTCACACACACTCACTCACTCTCACACTCACTCTCACACACACTCACTCATTCTCACACTCATTCACTCACTCACTCACTCACTCTCAGACTCTCTCACACACACACACTCACTCTCACACTCATTCACTCACACACACACACACACACTCACTCTCTCTCACACTCACTCACTCACTCAGTCTCACACTCACTCACTCAATCTCATACACACACTCACTCACTCAATCTCACACTCACTCTCACACACACACACACACACACACACACACACGCAAACACACTCTCACACTCACTCACACACACACACACACACACACACACAGACACTCACTCACTCTCGCACTCACTCACTCTCACACTCACTCTCTCTCTCACACACACACACACACACACTCACTCACTCACTCTCACACTCACTCACTCTCACACTCACTCACTCTCACACACACACACACACACCCTCACACTCACTCACTCTCACACACACACACACACACACTCACTCACTCTCACACACACTCACTCATTCTCACACTCATTCACTCACTCACTCACTCACTCACACACACACACACTCACGCACTCTCACACTCTCTCACACACACACACTCACTCTCACACTCATTCACTCACACACACACACACACACTCACTCACACACACACTCACTCTCACTCACTCACTCACTCTCACACTGTGTGTTCAGGATTCGACACTGAGGGTTTGGCTCCTGCTGTGTGGCCCGGAGGAGAGTCAGAGGCTCTGAGACGCATGGACCGACACCTCGGACCCGATTCCACCGCGGTACGACATCACACTCACACACACACACACTAACCCGACCCCTAAACCTGCCCATCACTGAGCACTGACAGCATGTCTCTCTCTCTCTCTCTCTCACACACACACACACACACACAGGCGTGGCAGGAGAACTTCGAGCGCCCGAAGCTGAGCTCGAGTCCTCTGCTGGCGAGTCCGCTGGGCTTGAGTCCGTACCTGCGCTTCGGCTGCCTGTCCTGCCGCCTGTTCCACTGCAAACTCACTCAGCTCTACAAGAAGGTACACACACTTTCACTCCTATACATCACAATACAGCTCATTTAACAATATATAGAACAATAATAATATAATATCCACCTGTTTATCCACTCACTCAGCTCTACAGGAATCTTAATTTATCTATCTAAATCTATTTTAAAATCGTATCTAATGTAATATGTATTTTAGATTATATATCTAATTTAAAACATTTTAAGATGTATATTATAATATATCTAATTTAAATAGATATTAAAATATAATTTTTAAATAATGCTTAAGTTGAAAAACTCACTTAAAATATATTGTAATATATCTAATTTTAAACCTTTTACCATTATTTATACATATATGTTAATATTATATATTATATCAAATTTTAATTATTTTCTAAAATGTAAATAATAATATGCTTAACTTAAAAAACTCACTTATCTAATTTAAATTGGCATTAAAATATTATTATAAATATATATTGTAATATATTTAAACGTTAATATATATATATATTTATAAATTATATATCTATGTTGAATAAATTATATCAATTTAAAATTATAATAAAATATAATTTATATCTAATTTAAAAGCTTTTTAAATATAGATTTCTTATATAGTTAAATATATATATACATACATACAACGTATAATTACCCTGAAGCTCTGTGTGTGCAGGTGAAGAAGAACGCAGAGCCGTCCATCTCTCTGTACGATAAGCTCTTGTGGAGGGAGTTCTTCTACACGGCCGCCACTAATAACCCGCGCTTCGACCGCGCGGAGGGAAACCCGATCTGCATCCGCATCCCATGGGACCGCAACGCCGAGGCGCTGGCCAAGTGGGCCGAGGGGCGCACCGGCTTCCCCTGGGTGGACGCCATCATGACCCAGCTGCGGCAGGAGGGCTGGATCCATCATCTGGCTCGACACGCCGTGGCCTGTTTCCTGACGCGCGGAGACCTGTGGATCAGCTGGGAGGAGGGCATGAAGGTGCGGAACTCACCTCACTCACCGCACACATTTTTAAATGGTTAATTCAGCCATAAATGAAAATTCTGTCAGGCGTTAATCGCATTCAAAATAAAAGTTTGTGTTTACATAATATATGTGTGTGTAGAGTGTATAATTATTTAGTATATATAAATACACACACATGTATGTATATTATTAAGAAAAATGTGTTAATATATAAAATATTTATATATAATGTAAATTATGTAGAAATATAAATACATGCAAATATTTCTTAAATATATACATGCATGTGTGTGTATTTATATATACAAAATAATTATACACACTACACACACATATATTATGTAAACACACTTTTATTTTGAATGCGATTAATCGTTGCCCATCCCTAAGTCGCACACAAATGGACATATTTTTGATGAAATCTGAGAGCTTTCAGTCCCTTCATCGACAGCAACGTCATCGCAACTTTTGCAAGGCCAGGAAAGGAAGTAAAGACATCGTTAACATAGTCCATGTGACTCCAGTAGTTCAACCTTAATATTATGAAGCGACGAGAATACTTTTTGTGCAAAAAAACAACTTAAAATAACGGCTTTATTCGTAGTGGCACAGCGGTTCTGTGTTCTACGTCAGCGACGCTGGTCATGTGTGTGAGCTAGCCAATCGTGAGCCGACGTTCTGACGTAGAATGACAACGAAAAACTTTATGAAAAAAGTTCTGTGCTAGACTAACTGAGACTTGTCACAGCACTTGTATACTGTTGCCCTCTTGTTGTTCTGATTGCTTCTATCGCTCTGCTCATGGGTGATGGTGTGTGGAATAACGCTAGCGTGTTGGCAGGTGTTCGAGGAGCTTCTGCTGGACGCGGACTGGAGTGTGAACGCGGGGAGCTGGCTCTGCCACTCCTGCAGCTCCTTCTTCCAGCAGTTCTTCCACTGCTACTGTCCCGTGGGATTCGGCCGGAGGATCGACCCCAACGGAGACTTCATCAGGTGGGAATACACACCGCCCCACGACCAGCTGAGTGTAGCGGTGTAACGAGACCCTCATGTCACACTTAAAGGAGCTAATTCAGATCAGATTCACACTCAAAGGAGCTAATTCAGATCAGATTCACACTTAAAGGAGATGATTCAGATCAGATTCACACTCAAAGGAGCTGATTTAGTTCAGATTCACACTCAGAGGAGCTGATTCAGTTAAAATTCACATGCAAAAGAGCTGATTCAGATCAGATTCACACTTAAAGGAGCTGATTCAGATAAGATTCACACTTAAAGGAGATGATTCAGATCAGATTCACATGCAAAAGAGCTGATTCAAATCAGATTCACATGCAAAAGAGCTGATTCAGATCAGATTCACACTTAAAGGAGATGATTCAGATCAGATTCACATGCAAAAGATCTGATTCAGATCAGATTCACACTTAAAGGAGATGATTCAGATCAGATTCACACTTAAAAGAGCTGATTCAGATCAGATTCACACTTAAAGGAGATGATTCAGATCAGATTCACACTTAAAGGAGATGATTCATATCAGATTCACACTTAAAGGAGATGATTCAGATCAGATTCACACTCAAAAGAGATGATTCAGATCAGATTCACATGCAAAGGAGATGATTCAGATTAGATTCACACTCAAAAGAGATGATTCAGATCAGATTCACATGCAAAGCAGATGATTCAGATCAGATTCACACTCAGAGGAGCTGATTCAGTTAAAATTCACATGCAAAAGAGCTGATTCAGATCAGATTCACACTTAAAGGAGCTGATTCAGATAAGATTCACACTTAAAGGAGATGATTCAGATCAGATTCACATGCAAAAGAGCTGATTCAAATCAGATTCACATGCAAAAGAGCTGATTCAGATCAGATTCACACTTAAAGGAGATGATTCAGATCAGATTCACATGCAAAAGAGCTGATTCAGATCAGATTCACACTTAAAGGAGCTGATTCAGATCAGATTCACACTTAAAGGAGATGATTCAGATCAGATTCTCATGCAAAAGATCTGATTCAGATCAGATTCGCACTTAAAGGAGATGATTCAGATCAGATTCACATGCAAAAGATCTGATTCAGATCAGATTCACACTTAAAGGAGATGATTCAGATCAGATTCACACTTAAAGGAGATGATTCAGATCAGATTCACACTCAAAAGAGATGATTCAGATCAGATTCACATGCAAAGGAGATGATTCAGATTAGATTCACACTCAAAAGAGATGATTCAGATCAGATTCACATACAAAGGAGATGATTCAGATCAGATTCACACTCAAAGGAGATGATTCAGTTCTTACTGACACTCTAAAGAGCTAATTCAGTACAAATTCACACAACGGAGTTCAGTTCTGAATTCTACTCGAGCCTCAGTTTTATCTCTTGACGTCTGTATGTTTGTGTGCATCTGGTTTTATGGAGGTTGTGATGTTAATCTCTCCCTTTGATTCGAGACGTTACTTACCGGTCCTCCGAGATTTTCCAGCCAAGTTCATCTACGACCCCTGGAACGCGCCGGACGACGTGCAGCTCGCCGCTAAATGCGTGATCGGCGTGGACTATCCCAAACCGATGGTGAACCACGCGGAGGCCAGTCGCCTGAACATCGAGAGGATGAGGCAGATCTACCAGCAGCTCTCCAGATACCGCGGACTCAGTAAGAGCACATTCAACCTCACCGTTTACCAAGTTCTCCATTTTCTCCTTCTCATTTTCTTTTTTTAAAGGTGCAGTGTGTATTTTTAGCTGCATCTAGTGGTGAGGTTGCGAATTGCACCCAACAGAAGTTACGGTGGCCGACAGGAAGTGATGTCATCGTCTGAGACAGCAGAGAGTAGCAGTTAACAATGAGGTTTCTTTACAAAGATCAATTAATAAATTAGGTTAACTTAATTATTCAGTAAAACGATTTTATCCGCTGACTTTAGCAGCTTCTTTACACGAAGAACAACATAGTGAGGAAACGCGTTTGTCCGCTCAGGGCCACCGTAGAAACATGTCGATGTAAGGGGACCCGCGGTGTGTGTAGACAGAAATGGCTCATTCTTAGTTAATAAAAATATAATGATGGTATTGGGTCTGATCGCTCCTCGTTTTCTTTCATCCGTCAGGTCTTCTCGCCGCTGTTCCGTCCAACCACACGGAGGACGTGGGTGTAAATGACGCCCGAGGGGCAACAGCGCCCCCTGAGCGCCGGAGGATGCCGAGCAGCGCGCCGTCTCAATGTGAGTGTTTACAACCAGACCTCAACATCACATAAGTGTGTTTGAACTAAAATCAGTGAGCTGTAACGTTCTGTGTGTCCAGCAGGGGTCAGGAGAGAGCAGACCGGCCCGAAACACCGCGGCTCAAGATACCGACACTCCCTCGGTTAGTCCATCAACAAGTCCTTTGGTTTATTCAATGACTTTTTGTGAAGGTTTGCTGAAAATGTTTTTGTGTTTGTCTCCTGCAGGCCACCATACGTCGCCCTACACGAACCACGGCCACGAATTCGCCGTCCCACAACAACCAGGTAAAAAAAATGTGCATGAAAATATTTCAATGGTTTGCGAATAAAGCTTGATGTTGATATGCTTTAGGGAGTTTGAGTTGGCCGGTCGGGGGCGGGACTGGAAAGAGGGAAAGGGAGGCGGAGCATAACGGTTGCCATGGTGATAATGACCCCTCCTCCTCAGCGCAATTGAAAGATTATGAGGTTCGTGAGAGTTTAAAACTAACAATGTTTTGCTAATTTAACATAGTAGAAACGCTCAGCTCTATTTAACTCTATAAATTCCTGTTTTTTTTTCCAGAAGAGGCGAGAAGACTCAGGGGGCGTGGCCTTCTCTTCCTAAGCCCCACCCACTGACAGATTCGCAAAATATATCGTAAATTTCCCTCGCGTGTTAAGCACAAACATTCGGAGTAATTAAAAAACGATTAAACGGCTGATCCAGTCAGACTGTGGCGTATAACTAATTTTAACATTTAAAAAATGCAAAATTATTATATTTATTTATTATCCTGAGTATTGATTTTAAAAATCGAATGTAAATACCGTTGTGACCTTTCACACCAAAACGCTATATGAACGGTCTTGTTCGCTAGAGTCAAACAAATGTTTGTCTAAATGTTTTGATAGCTCTGGATTTATATTGAACTTGACGAACATGTGAACCAAATTCCTATTGGTCGAACCTTATTGGTCGACACATTTTTGTCGCCAAATGAGAAACATGTTTTCATCGTTTCTATTCAAAGTTATGTTGATTTGTTTGACTTGAACAAACAAGTAATGGTAAACAGCCGAAGAAGAACACGCATCACGCCACATTTAGACGAATCCAGATTCACGAAGTATTACCGAAGAACCGGCCTCACCGTTTCCATGGCGATGCGAGTCACATGGTCCAGGGGTCGAACACATTTGGGTCCAAACTACTTGTCACTATCAGAGATGAAGGATTGTCCCATCTTCTGTACCAACGACTGTCTTTTGTTTAGATTGTCGTTGGAGATGAAAAACGTTCGTTTCATTATGTTTAAGTGTTTTTTGCACAGTTTACGTCATCGATCTTCCATCGCTCGCTGTACATTATTGTCACCTGTTGTTTTCATCCATGTTTCCATCTCTACGTCCTCCAGCATTTTGTATACGACAGCAGTATCTTATGTAGCAGTACGTTTTTACTGCCGGTGTTTTTCTACAAAATATTCATAGCTGTTTTGAATTTTAAATATATATATATATAGTACATGTATATCGTACCAGCATTTGTTTCT
>CM060637.1:1137500-1152500 GCA_030578275.1 Meda fulgida
CATGCTTAAGCCCCGCCTCCATCGGGTCATCTGTCACATCTGCGAGATCAAACCAAGTCAGTGTTTATGATAATTTAATGGTGTTTTATAGCTTTATAAAGAGTGAACGCTCAGCTAAATGTCTCAAAAGTATACGTTTTTTAGCGCTTTACCGCGTGTGAGTTCTGTCGTTTTCTGCTGCTCCGTGCGCACATGACGCATCAAATCCAGGTTCCTCTGACTCGCCTCTGTGTGGCACACCATGGGACAAGGATAGTCCTTACCTGCACACACACACACACACACACACACACACACACACACGGGTCAGAACATTACTAAACCGCAGTCGTAGCGATGGGTTAGTTAGCATCTAGCGTCTTTGCGTACCGATGATGCAGCCGGCGCTGAGCTGGACGTCTTTAGGCGCTTTCCACGGCTCGTAAATATACTGTGAGGGGAAGTTCTTCAGCACGGGCAGGTACTTCCTGCAGATCCAATGCAGAACCTCATGAATATTAAACGGCGATGGCAGAGCAAACACAGAATATACCGAAAATTAACTGTTGGGTGAGGCAAATTTAATTTAAAACATAAATATTTAACAGCGGTGGACCTGGCAGAGTGAACGCAGAACATCATGAATATTAATCAGCGGTGGCATGGCAGAACATGAATATTAAACAGCGGTGTGTGGCAGAACATTATTAATATTAATCAGCAGTGGCATGGCAGAACATTATTAATATTAATCAGCGGTGAGCGTGGCAGAACATTAATATTAAACAGCGGCAGAACATCATGAATATTAATCAGCGGTGGGCGTGGCAAATCAAACTATTTTGCTTGTGTGGAGTGAGCGTGATCATACCTCAGATACTGTCCTTGAGGGTCAGTCCGACGACCGAAACGCACCGGGCAGAAGATCCTGGTGTATTTGTGGAAGAACGCGCTGGCGGACAACCACATCCAGTTCCCAGCGTTCAAGCTGTAGTCCGCGTCCAGCAGGAACTCCTCGAACACCTGAGAGCAGACACGGAGGCGGCTGAAATACCTGTACGCTTGGCTCATAAGGGCTTTCGCAACGGGTAGTTATAGGATCTCTATGGCAAGCCATTTTAACATTTAACAGCTAGACTGGATATGTGTTGCAGATATCTGTAATTCAGTATTGCCTAGTCAAAAAGAACATTTCAGATATCCGCAACTACATTCTTCCTATCCATAATTGTCATTTCAGATATCCACAAAGACATTTTTCCTAGGACAAATTACATCACTTTTGCCATTCATTTGTATGGGGTTTATCAATACAGATATCTACAATTCAGTTGGAGATATCCACTATGTGAATTACGGATATCTGCAACTGAATTGTAGATATCTGTAATTCCAGTTTGAGATATCTACAATTTGATTATGACTAGTCATAACTCCAGTTCAAGATATCTTTAATTAACCTCAATTCAAGATATCTACATGTTCCTTTTCAGATATCTTAAATTAAGTTTTGACTAGGCGAAATTACGTTGTAGATATCTGTAACTGGAATTATGACTAGTCAAAATAACGTTGTAGATATCTCAAACTGGAGTTAGGGATAGTCATAATTTAATTGTAGATATCTATTATCAATTTATAGATATCTTGAAATTAATTTTGATTAGAGATATCTAAAATTTGAGATATCTCTAACTTTCATTCTGCCTAGTCAAAATGTAATTACAGATATCTTGAATTAGAGTTCTGACTAGGCGAAATGACGTTGCAGATATCTGTATGCAAATTAGGCCCGCGTCACACTTTAGGGGGGAGGAGAGTGTGTTGCACCAATCATCAAATAACTCAGCAGTTAACACCTGTTAACTGTTAACTAATAATTAGCACTGATTAGCACCATGTCTGAGCAGCCAGAGGCCAATTAGTTTTTAATCGTCTTTTTTAAAGCTGTTAGCTACTATTTCAACCTGAAATCAATACCTATAGGCTATCATGGCTTTTTACTGTGGGAAAAAAAGAACTAATCTGAACTAAGAACTATATTTTCTCATCTAAGGAAGTTAATTTTATTGCACTTCCAAGTCTTTATCTATATTGTAAAAAGCGCTATACAAATAAAGGTGACTTGACTTGACTTTATTAAAGTGAATTAGTGTGAATCTCTCTTATACGTAAATCCTACATCAACAATAACCTACGGTAATTTTAAGCATGATCATAAACAGAAAAATGCATGGCAAACATTGCATGTTGCCAATATTTTTGAGACCCCCAGGCTGTGAATAAATACAATTTGTGTCATGCTGGAAACATGTGCAACACATTTGCACTAGTCAAAATGATGTTTGAGATATCTTTAACTTTCATTTAGCCCAGTCAAAACTGAATTACAGATATCTGCAGTTATCATTTAAGATGTGTGACGAGTTGAATGTCGTTTTCAATGATGTCATTGCAGATGTCTGTAATTCAGTTTTGACTAGGGAAAACTGAACTACAGATATCTCTATCTGTCATTTCGGCTAGTCACAATTACATTACAGATATCTTGAATGACAATTCCAACTATCCAAAATGTAATTATGACTAGTCAGAAAGACATTGTTGATATCTACAATGTTAATTCCGGATAGTCAAACTTATTTTTTAAATGTTAAAATGGCTTGCCATAGATCTCAGTTATAGGGATCTCCCCGTCACGTGACCCCTAACCGCGCGTCAGCCATTTTGACGGAATACATCCGTCAGCTACTCAGTGGCACTCGATCTATTATTCTATTATTAGGGGTGGGCCACCTTATAATTTGCCAAAAGAACAATGTATCCATTAATGCCGTTTCCCTACCCATTACTAAATTATCCTATTCATATTTAAATCGGAAAGGCATCTTTCAAAAAATATTTAAATCAGAAAATATATTATTTTATAATTAGCCTAAATATTGCAATACTTGGCGCTACAGTATTTATATAATTGCGTAGGCAAAATATCAGGATACTGAACAGAATAGATCTATTATTAGCGCAGTTAGTCCGCTAACTCCTAACTTATTATTAGCATCACAAAAAGAAATACACAAGAGAAAGATAAAGGAATTAGGAATCATAGATCCATATGAAGCACCACAAGTTCTTTTTACAGGCATTAAATGTGTAGAAAAACGTCCTGACATTGAGTTCGGTGACATTTACAGCTAGCTTATTCACTTCCCATCAAGCTACACCGGAGCTTCATTAAAAGCATACAAAAGCGTAGCAGGATATCGGTATCACGAGTCCGGACGGGTCAGCAACTCTGTGATTTTACAATCATCACACCAAAGGTTGGTCAATTTATTTTATCACCAAATTATAATACCTGTAATCATTTGTAAACTGAGTTTACATGGAAAAACACAAAACAAAATCACCAACAAGATTAAGTGTATCTTTAATGAATTTGTTGGATCTAGAAAAACGAAATAATAAGCGTATATACTTTTTTATACTTGATCAGCTTTTGGTCACGTTTTGCCTGTTTATTGCCACCAACCACTTGTTTCTCCTGTTTGTTTCTTTTGGGATACGGTATAAAGATATTCCTTTTGTATGATCACGTATCTGATCGCATCAAACTGCACAGCATCGCTCGGGCATGATAGGACTATTTCGCGACAGAGCTGTATTATCCTGGGTTCATCACCCGCGGTTAAGCATTTTCTATTCCGTCAAGATGGCCCTATAGGAACCCAGTTATAGGAACTCGCCACCAGGGTGTTTTCCCAAGAACTAACGGTTCCCTTAGGAACGTTTTCCTGGTTGCAGTAGAAACTCTGAAGTGACGTAAGACTTGTTGTTGAGACTTTTCTTTTGACTTCCACCAATAGTTCTAGGAAGTATGAAAAGGTTCCCTGCCGTGCGAAAGCCCCTTCACACACAGAAAGCCCCTGCTTCACCTTCATGCCCTCCTCCCAGCTGATCCACAGGTCTCCGCGCGTCAGGAAACAGGCCACGGCGTGTCGAGCCAGATGATGGATCCAGCCCTCCTGCCGCAGCTGGGTCATGATGGCGTCCACCCAGGGGAAGCCGGTGCGCGCCTGAAGAGGAGGACGTTACTGACGCCACAAACCCAGAGTACAGACCTGAGTCCTGCACACGGGCCTGTCGCGAGCTCTGTGCGCTGCTGGCGCGAGCCGCGAGGCTAGGAAGCTCTTGCCTGTTCTAGAAAGGATACGGATGTACTTTTCGGATGATTTATTTCATTTGATTGGTTCAACCGCCACCCGCATGAATTTAATTAAAGTATTATTTTTCGTCATTCGCCCGAGCCACGGTTTATCATCACGGGGTCCGCGGCTGTAAGCGGTAAACGCGCATCTCTAGCGGATCCCCGACGGGCGGCGCGCTGACAGGTGTAATGTTTACGTGTTGGGTGCGGGTCGGACCCAAAATAGTCCTTTTCAGTTAGTAAACATGGTAATGTTTTCGTGGGAGAACAATCCCTCTGGCCGCTTCACTAACGCTAGTTTTGTTAGCATGTTTTGTAACAATGATTGGAGAAAATCCGATTTTATGTTAATGTGTACGGTCACTTATTTGTTAAAGTCTTCAAATGACAGCGCTGAGCGTTGTAGCCAATGTGCTCCATCTGATTGAAAGCTATAGTGATTATATATTAAAGGGAGCGCGCTTTGCTTGCTTTATGTATTTAATATATTCACAATTTGAATACAAGTTTTAGCCTAATTGCTTAAAGGATTAGTTCACTTTTAAAAAAAACTTTTGCTGGTAATTTACTCCCCCCATGTCATCCAAGATGTCCATGTGTTTCTTTCTTCAGTCGAAAAGAAATGAAGGTTTTTGATGAAAACATTTGCAGGATTTTTCTCCATATAATGGACTTCAATGGGGTCCAAACGGTTCAAGGTCCAGATGAGCGTCACGTAATACGCAATTACACTGAAAAGGTCACGCGTGGCGTATGTGCGAGTCAGTGTTTACAAGTTGAACGTGCAAACAAAGTCAAACGCCGTTTACAAAAAAAGGAAGTTAAAAGGTAAAACAACGATGCCGGACGATTTTGAGCTTAGAGGAGAAGATGAGATGCAGTTTTACGCCTTTCTGAGCCGGAACACACAGAGGAGAAGCGTGACCTTTTCAGCGTAATTGCGTATTACGTGACGTCACGAACGCGCATCACAGAACAGAGCAAGGCGAGCGTTTGTGCTTATAACACTTAAACTTTTTTATTTATTTGTGAAATGGCGCTCGTTTCGCTAGATAAGACCCTTATTCATGGTCTGGTGTCGTTTAAAGCCCTTTGAAGCTGCACTGAAACGCTCATCTGGACCTTGAACCGTTTGGACCCCATTGAAGTCCATTATATGGAGAAAAATCCTGGAATGTTTTCATCAAAAACCTTCATTTCTTTTCGACTGAAGAAAGAAAGACATGGACATCTTGGATGACATGGGGGGGAGTAAATTATCAGCAGAAGTTTTTTAAAAGTGAACTACTCCTTTAATACGCATTGACTCAGAATGCCTAATGTTGCTTGTGTGAGGCTACATGACAAAATGATTTCTGACGGTACCTCATGTAGGAGATTAAATGCGGGTCCGGGTCGTGACACGGGACTTGGATTAGTGTTACTGTCGGGTGTTCTGTTAATTCCTGCGGGTGGGTTCGGGTTTATCAAACAGGACGCGCGCAGGACTCTGGGACAGACGCTAAACACGCGGTTCTCTTACGGTTCTCCACTTCTCCAGAGACTCAGGCTCGTGCTTCCATTGGATCTGCAGACAGATCGGGTTCCCCTCCATCTTGGTGAAGTTTGGCGTGGCGGACGCAATGGTGTAGAAGAACTCGCGCCACAGAACCTGGCCCTGAAGAGACACGGGCGGCAGCGAGTGGTTCTTCGCCTGCGGATGGAGAACGTCAGACTCAGCGGTGCTTCTACCAACCCAGAAAACATGAAAACATGAAAAGTTGGTGAGCTTTTCTCTGCAAGAATGATAAAAAAATAAGCCGATCAGATTTCGCTCTCATTCTGACGTATGAAGAGCATCTTATTATAATATTACCGGCCCTTAAAGGTACAATATGTACAAATTTTGTAATAAAATATCCAAAAATCACTTGCTCAGTGTGATATATTTCATGCAGTTGTGTACTTACAATATCCCAAAAGTTCCAAAAGATTTTTAATTTCAGAGAAATTCCCATTTTAAATAATGCCTCATCCGTGTTCACTTGTTGCCTGTCAATGACGTAATATCATTGATATACATCATGTAAAAGTTAAACATGAGGATGAGATGATCAGTGTAACTCCACAACAACTACATCAATGTCTCCACTAACATTCAGAAACGTGTAAAAGTGAGTCTCCGTAAGGCTGCACTCTAGGGATGGGACGATTACCGGTTTCACTATAAACCACGATAAAATGTACTGACGGTTAGTATTATCATTTAACATTTAATTATCATTAAAACCGTGTTTGATTATCGCGATTTTAATAACTCACTGTAAATCCGGTCTGACGCAGGAGACTGTGGACCACATACAAAAGTGGTGTTTTTATCTGAGAAGGAATGCGGGAGGCGGTGAGCGCGCTCGGGAGATGTTTCAGCCTTTTAAGAGGACCAGATCTGAGCTGTGTCATATTTGGGCTTTTACAAAAGTCCCGAGGGAAACTTAATCGAGGATGGTCCCCCTGTCTGCAGAACATGCGCAGAAAAGTCGCTGCTATACACGAGTCGTCTTGAGTGACCATCATCTCACTGTTGTGTAGCGAACACACGCAAGTTAACTTTGACCTCAATACCAAAACTACGTCTGGGAAATAACTGGGCACAAAATGTTGTTTTGAGTTGAAATAGTTTCTCACTCACTTTAAATAAACGTGAAGCTTCCGCGAAGAAAAGTTCGCAGCAAGTGGTTTTGAGCCAAAGACGAACGAACACGTGCAAACAAGACGATTAAGAGTGACATTTAAGAGATAATAATGTATTTATTTATTGTACACTTATTATACCGCTTTTTTTTACCACATAATTACGGGGACATATTGAATTGAGATTAATGTTTTAAATACAGCGTACAAAACTCGAACAGAAAAGATGATCACAACAATTTATCAAACTCTGTAAACAACAAATCATCTCTGATTTCATTTTCAATACAATCAAAGTTGTGTTTGAATGAAACGAGAGTCTATTGTGATGCACGGATTTACGCTGTTATAATGCGTTGCTATTGACGACGCTCATCATAAGGAAGGAAATGCCACAGAATCGAATCTCGCTTTAAAAAGTGCACAGAGCTGCTGGTTTTAATTTTTGTTTGTTGATTTTCAAATATAAAACTTGTTGAAATGTTTTCAGTGTGAGCATCAGTTCTTTTTGAGCACTTTCATCTCGTTTTAACAAAACCGTGATAATATTGATAATCACGATAATTTTGGTCACTATAATCGTACCGTCCCATCCCTACTGCACTCGCTACTGGTTATTCTGGAGGAGTGAGATTAGTGTGTGTGTGTGTGTGTGTGTGTGTGTGTGTGTGTGTGTGTGTGTGTGTGTCTGGGATTCTGGAGGAGTGAGATTAGTGTGTGTGTGCGTGTGTGTGTGTGTGTGTGTGTGTGTGTGTGTGTGTGTGTGTGTGTGTGTGTGTGTGTGTGTGTGTGTGTGTGTGTGTGTGTGTGTGATTCTGGATGAGTGAGATTGGCCTGTTTTGCTATTGCTGGAGTTTCTGAAGCTGAAGACTCCGCCCTCTTCTAAACGGAGGCGGAGCTGCAGCTCATTTGCATTTAAAGGGACACACACAAAAACGGCGCGTTTTTGCTCACACCCAAAAGTGTCCAGTTTGACATGCTATAATAAATGATCTGGGGGTATTATGAGATTTCACAGACGCATTCTGGGGACACCATATATTTGTAGACCATCTGGTGAAAGGGGCATGTGTCACCTTTAAAGAGCCTGACCTGTGCGTAGACGCTGCTGAGTCTGTGGTAGAAGGTTCGCACCGACAGACAGCCGAGGCTCAGGTACGGGCTGAGCGCTGTAGTGCTGGGCAGGAGAGAGTTCGGCACCGTACGCGGTTTGGAGAAACTCGACACCCATCCCTACACACACACACACACACACACACATCATGTCACTCCTGAACCAATCAGATTCATTTCTATTTGACTTTATTTCAGATTTATTTCAGTTACCAACAGTGATTATTAAGAGTTTCAGTATTAGTTAAGCATAAAACAGCAGTCTTTCTAATGACCGTAGAGAATGACCCAGTGAATGACCCAGTGAATGACTCAGTGAATGACCCAGTGAATGACCCAGTGAATGACCCAGTGAATGACTCAGCGAATGACCCAGTGAATGACTCAGTGAATGACTCAGTGACTGACCCAGTGAATGGCCCAGTGAATGACCCAGTGAATGACTCAGTGACTGACCCAGTGAATGGCCCAGTGAATGACTCAGTGAATGAGCCAGTGAATGACTCAGTGACTGACCCAGTGAATGGCCCAGTGAATGACCCAGTGACTGACCCAGTGAGTGACCCAGTGAATGACTCAGTGACTGACCCAGTGAATGGCCCAGTGAATGACCCAGTGACTGACCCAGTGACTGACCCAGTGACTGACCCAGTGACTGACCCAGTGAATGGCCCAGTGAATGACCCAGTGACTGACCCAGTGACTGACCCAGTGAATGACTCAGTGACTGACCCAGTGAATGGCCCAGTGAATGACCCAGTGACTGACCCAGTGACTGACCCAGTGAATGACTCAGTGACTGACCCAGTGAATGGCCCAGTGAATGACCCAGTGAATGACTCAGTGACTGACCCAGTGAATGACTCAGTGACTGACCCAGTGAATGACTCAGTGACTGACCCAGTGAATGACTCAGTGACTGACCCAGTGAATGGCCCAGTGAATGACTCAGTGAATGAGCCAGTGAATGACTCAGTGACTGACCCAGTGAATGGCCCAGTGAATGACCCAGTGACTGACCCAGTGAGTGACCCAGTGAATGACTCAGTGACTGACCCAGTGAATGGCCCAGTGAATGACCCAGTGACTGACCCAGTGACTGACCCAGTGACTGACCCAGTGACTGACCCAGTGAATGGCCCAGTGAATGACCCAGTGACTGACCCAGTGACTGACCCAGTGAATGACTCAGTGACTGACCCAGTGAATGGCCCAGTGAATGACCCAGTGACTGACCCAGTGACTGACCCAGTGAATGACTCAGTGACTGACCCAGTGAATGGCCCAGTGAATGACCCAGTGAATGACTCAGTGACTGACCCAGTGAATGACTCAGTGACTGACCCAGTGAATGACTCAGTGACTGACCCAGTGAATGACTCAGTGACTGATCCAGTGAATGACTCAGTGACTGACTCAGTGAATGAATGCCTGAGTGAATGACCCAGTGAATGACCCAGTGAATGACTCAGTGAACGACTCAGTGAACGACTCAGTGAATGAATGCCTGAGTGAATGACCCAGTGAATGACTCAGTCAGTGAATGAATGACAGTGCAGTATTTTGATGTCATTCACCGATCAGTCTGTGCAGCGCCGGTTCAAGCCGGTAAAAGTTTCAGTATTAAAAACAGCAGACTTTCTAATGACTCAGTGAATGACTCAGTGAATCAATGAATGACTCAGAAGAGTGTAATGTCTGTACTGAATGGCACCTGACTCTGGAAGTGTGTGTGTAGTCTCACCTGACTCTGGAAGTGTGTGTGTAGTCTCACCTGACTCTGGAAGTGTGTGTGTAGTCTCACCTGACTCTGGAAGTGTGTGTGTAGTCTCACCTGACTCTGGAAGTGTGTGTGTAGTCTCACCTGACTCTGGAAGTGTGTGTGTAGTCTCACCTGAGAGTGTGTGTGTGGTCTCACCTGACTCTGGAAGTGTGTGTGTAGTCTCTGGAGCGCGTGTGTTTCTCCACCGGGCCACAGTATCTCAGACTGAACCTCCAGCCCCAGATCGGCCAGAGACGGGACGCCGCACGCCAGCTCGGGGTCGGCTGGGGTCGGGCATCTCCTGCACACACACAATCACACCGATCACCAACAGGGTATCACCGGTAAATGTAGCAAAACATGATGTTCCATCATGATAAATCCAACATATGGATCAGTCACAGATTCTTCCATCTCCATCTGTGATTCATTCCCACACACACTTGGCAGACCGAAGAACTATCCACTCGATGAGAGCGTCAGACACAACACAACACACACACACACACACACAGACGGTCGGTCCTTACAGGAAGTCCTCAGCGCTGACGTCTCGGCACGGTTTCTCTGGCTCGCCTAAAACTGACAGAACGTGCAGGAACTTCTTGTATGTGAGCGGAGGAGAGCCGCCGTTAGCCTGAATGATCCTGCAGAGAAGCAGAAACACGCGTTAACGGGAGAAAATTAGCCCATGATTTACTCTCCCTCAAGTCACATAATCACACTGTTCTTTGCTAATGAACCGTCGTCGTGCCGCGCACCTCTGGACGTCGTACAGCGTGTGCGACACACACGTGTGCGTTTGCAGTCCGCGTTCCTCCGCGAGCGCTTGTATCTCCTGCTCTACGCGGGCGTGATACGGCTCCACCTCGGTGTCGTAGCTGATCTGCGTGATGCTCCAGCGGGTCACGAGGTCGCGCAGGACCGTAGCCGTCGAGCCGCGCAGGACGTAGAGCCGCGAGCCTAGCGCACACAGACGCGCGTCCAGATCCTCCAGGCTCTGCAGGATGAAGCGCCAGCGGGTGGAGCCCACGGCCGTCGTCTCCTCGAGGAGCGCGCGGTCCAGCACGAACACGGGGAACAGCGCGGCGGACGAGGCTAGCGCCCCCTGCAGGCCAGGGTTATCGTGCAGACGCAGGCCTTTGCGGAACAGGTGGATGGTGCGGTGGCTCATGACGAACGAGAGTCTGAAACAGAGGCATTCCAACAAGCTCTTTATCATCAGATACCATGATAATAATCATGCTAAGGCCCAAAACATGGTATTACCATGGTAAATGACAATAAAACATGGAACTACCATCAAGATACAGTCCAAAACATGGTATTACCATGGTAAATGTAAAAAAAAAGCCATTTTAGGCTACATCATCATAAGGTCGAAAGCAGCGTGTTACCATGGCAAATGTCAAAAACATGGCGTTGCCATAATAAGGCCCAAAACATGGTATCCCCATGGTAAATGTAAAAAAAAAAAAAAAATCCAATTCCATCATCATAAGGTCGAAAACAGGGTATTAGTATGGCAAATGTAAAAAAACATGCCATTTCCATCATACACTCTAAAAAATGCTGGGTTGTTTTAACCCAATTTTGGGTCAAATATGGACAAGCTCAAACATTGGGTTAAAAATGGAATAAAAAAATGTAAACCAATGGCTGGGTTTGTCCATATTTGACCCAAAATTGGGTTAAAACAACCCAGCATTTTTTAGATTGTAAAAAGGTTGAAAACAAGGTGTTACCATGGTAAATTAAAAAAACATGGAATCACAATATAACAGCCGTTATTTTGAAATCGAAAGCGAGGCTCCGGTGGGAGGAAACCGGAAGTGTCGCCCTTAATCACAGGAGAGTCGCGAATGCGATGGCGTATTGTTGTGTATAATGTAGAAATGCGTTATTCTAAAACTTTACATACATTTCTTTCGTACTTTAGACTATATACAGAGAAATTCATTTATAAATATATATTTTTCATATATATAATTCAGAAAGTAAAAAATACATATATACATATCCTATATTGGATATTAACATCCACTAGTGTAAATCGCGGCAGCAGCTTCAGGTTGGCAGTCCAAGGCGTTGTTTATCTTTACTTCCGGGGTTCTTCGCACCGGAGCCTCGCTTTCGATTTCAAAATGGCGGCTGCGTGAAATCAGCGTATAAGGCCCAAAATATGGTATTGCCATGGTACATATAAAAACCATGGTTTTTGCCATAATTATAAGGTTCAAATTAAGGTATTACCAAGGTAAATATAAAAACCATGGTATTTCCTATGATATTACCATGATAAATGTTAAAAAGTATGGCATTACCAACATGATAAGTCCCAAAGCATTGTATTATTATAGTAATTGACAAAAATCATGGTATTATTACTATGGTGGTGTCCAAAACATTGTTGGCAAATGTCCAAAATATGACAATGGTACATGTGCAAATGCAAATGCAGTGCATTAGTTAAGAACAATCTTTATATCGTATATAATTAATAATATATATTTAGGTCATGATCCATTATGAAACCGTACCTTTTGCCTAATATTTCACCACGTGACCGAGAGCTAAACATGTATACATGTATATTTAATACACATGTTTAGATTAATATGCTCTGTATTACTATAACATTTATACATGGATCAATATTTAAATAATAATGTTTGTCATTTAACTTTTTTATGGTCATAACTATGTCACCCACCTTCAGGTCGCCTCAGACAACATCCATTTCGACACTTCAACCAATTACACGTTAGAAACACAAACCGTGTGTTTGAATATAATTACCGACAACTAATTAATATCTAATAGTGGATCATAACGTGTAAATATGCGCTTCCGTAGAACCAGAACACAAAACATCGCTTCTCTGACCTGATCCCGCCCTCCTCACTTCCTATTGGACGGCCACATCCATAATACTGAAATCGAGCTTTATGATTGGTCACCTCCGTTCAGGCTCACAGCAGGTGATTGGACGTGACGACTGTAACTCTAATGTAAGCAACCGGCGCTCTAGCCATGATTAAAATGGGAAATTGATCAAACATTAAATACCTAAGGTTAATTTTTTAAACAGTGATATTGAAGTGATTTGAAGGAGTGAATCGACATCGTGTGAAACACACAGCGCGTGTTTAGTGTGTATTTAGGTCAAACTATACCGAATGTAGGTCAAATCTCGCGACCTCTAGTGGACACGGACTCAACACACAATACACGGCATATGATATGACTGAAATATGTTAATCGATCAAACGGACTAAATTCGGGTAACTGAATCCAAATAATTTGTGAAAGGTGGATGGAGCCAATTAAACAAAAATCACGTTTTTTTATTTCAAATGATTACATGACAATATATTTTTGTTTGCTAAATTAAAATACAACCAAGGAAAATGAAATGAACGAACTAGACTTTCACATTTCTACACATTCTGAAAGAAAAGTGCTACTACCGATAAGACGGTTTTGCAAATGGTTGCTATGGTAATGTGGATGGTTGCTAAGGGGTTGTTTGGGAATTGATTGTCACATGACTGTGGTTATAAATGTTAACATTTTAACAATGGTATTTTTAGTGCAAACTGAAAAATAAATGTTAAATTGTCCATGTACAGTAACTGAGGAAAAGTCTAACCTATGTCAGGTTGTGACAAACCATTAAATTGACATTCCCACAATTCCCTGCGTGACACTTCACATTTGATGTATGTTTGTTTTCTTAGTTTTTTTCAAATCAGTTATGTACATTAGGCTTTTATATTACTTTTAATGTTGTTAAATTATTGTTTATTGCATTTTTAAAATTGCATGTGTGTTACCATGATGGTGTTTAATGTGTGTGTGAATCAGACTGTGCAGCTTCTATAAGTTGGTATTATTTATTATATGGAAAAATCGTTTGTAATGAACTATATTTGATCATGTGACCTTCATCTCCACAGTGGTTAATGGACATCAGTGCATTTCACTGGTACAAAACCGATATTAACCTGTAATAAATGTGGAAAATGGATAAGCTTAAGATGTTTAACTTTTAAAAAGCGATTGTAAAGGAAATCTACATTTTTTATATGGAAAACTATATATCAGTTTTTTATTTACTTCTCAACTATACATTTATGTTGTGTTTTTGTGGAAATTTTGAAGTTTTTTACTGCACAATTGCATAACTAGGCCATAAATTGGCACATGAAAATTTATTTTTTAAAGAAAAAATCACTTAAATGATGATCTTAATTAAATCTGAATAGTTTTTGGACATTGCTCTGTGTTAGGATAGAACAGGAGGTTAGTCGAACAACTGTGTTTCTTCTCCTCTTAGTCTAGGGGATTTAAAGACGGAGTAACAATACATAAATACAGATGTAAGAATAATAAATAAACGTGAGAAATCTCCTTCTCCTCTATCCCAGCTCTGATTATATTTCACTTTGATAATTAAAAGATTTACACATTACACCTATTCACAATAAGGAAACTGAAAGAGCATACTCAATTAGTTCTCCTTTACTTATTAAAGTCTTAACCAATACATTTACAGAGAAACAGAGATCAGTAAACAGACAAACAAATTTAAATAACAACCCGATCATCAGGAGAGGGCCAGGCCAAAATAACAAACAAAACGGGCTTCCTAAAATTTAAATCCAGTTAAATTCCCTAACAAAAAGAAATCAAAATTAAAGACATCAATCTTACCTCTCTCCCTGACTAAACCAGGAGAACCGTTTAGGAGTGTGTGTCTGTGTGTGTGTGTGTGTGTGTGTGTGTGTGTGTGTGTGTGTGTGTGTGTGTGTGTGTGTGTGTGTGTGTGTGTGTGTGTGTGTGTGTGTGTGTGTGTGTGTGTGTGTGTGTGTGTGTGTGTGTGTGTGTGTGTGTGTGTGTGTGTGTGTGTGTGTGTGTGTGTGTGTGTGTGTGTGTGTGAGATAGAAAGTTCGTTCTACTTTTTATTTATGCTCTAGGACCAGACCTTGGTTTATTTGTAGAAAATTTGAGATTTATAATTGATTTACTTTTATTTTTTGGACAAACAAAATAAAAATAAAGTTTTTTTTTTTTTTTCAATTTTCCATTCATTTTCAATGTGGGGTCATTTTGACCCCAAACACCTTAAACGGTAAAAACATGTTTACACCTTTAGAACAACCAAATCAAGCCCAGTGTTTTTGTGCATGTTTAGATGTTATTTAGGAAAAGTCAGAGAGTTTCATGACCCTGAGATGAAAAATGAAAGACCTTTTTAAAAAATGAA